>JAKNSH010019593.1:0-11864 GCA_027790015.1 Cymbopogon flexuosus
AAAAAAAGCTCATGTACGCACAATCTAAAAAAGCGCATGCATGGACACCAATTCCTTATGAGCACGTCACATTCTCACACTAACAAAGCTGCCACATGTGTTTTTTTTCAGTCAACGACCATGTCGATCGCCTACCACTAATGTGAGTGGAGTTTGTGAGGATGCATGGAACATGAAAAAGAATTACGTACACTTTGCACATGTTTCTAATCCTTTTTTATTATGTCCATGTAAAAGTTTCTAGATTCAAAGCACATGGAAGTGAAAAAAAATTCAATGGCTCACTCAAATACACTCTAAAGTAGTCTCACAAAATAAAAACGTTGTCCCATAAAAAATTCTGGTAGTTATGGTTTTGTCCATCTGAACATAGGCTAGTTAGTCGTTGTTGATTTTCTTGCTTGTAGGCACCTAAATCAACTAGGCATTAGCATTAACTTGTGGGTGAGCTAATAGTCGGCTTTATCTAATCGTTGATCGTCCGCACGGTCAAATATTGATGATTTGTCAGGCCATTTAGCATTAACTTGTGGGTGAGCTAACAGTCAGCTCAATCTAACAATTGATCATCCGCACGTTCAAATATTAATGATTTGTCAGGCCATTTAGCATTAACTTGTGGGTGAGCTAATAGCCGGTTCTTTGCAACATATCTAGTTTAGGAAGTAGCAACAATACATTCTACTTTATCGTTTGAGTGTATCATGACCAAGTTTCCTTAAAGACATCCATGTATAATACAAGAATGCATTTATGCAATTACTTTCTGACTACTTATGAACACGTGCAAGTTATAGTTTCTATAACTAAAAACTTGTCGAGGTAGCAAATATACAATGCTTTAGGACTCGTTTGGATACTCCATAAAGCACCTTCATGCAAAAATCGCTAGTTGACAAGTTAAAGGTTCCGTGAACCAACAAGCCATTGTGGTTTTTGTCTCACATGTGGGTGCAAACTAGTTGGCTGTCGCGGGATTTCAAGTGCGTGGCCGCATCATCGTTGAATGAACTAGCTGTTAGCTAGCAGTAGCCTGTGGCTGAGCCAACAACTGGTTTATATCCAGACAATGACCATCTGAACAGTCAACAACCGATGTATTGTCAGCGATGTCATGAGCGTAAATTTGGATGTCAATGACTTTTTAATAACAAATCATATTTAGAAAGTAGCCAAATGCATTCTTATATTATGCACTCCCTATTTTAGCTCATCGCTAATTTACACATGTGGTCTTTATGATAGCGACCCATTTTCAAGCATAAATTGGCTATTGACCTTTCAACCTACCAGTTCTAAGATAAAAAATTAATAGAGGTTGGAAAATGTGAGCTCTAATGATAAAGCTTCCCAAAGGGTTTATCAACTACGTTGGATACAAAATTGTTTTTGCAATATGGTGCCTTCGTACAATAACTTGAAAACTAAAAAACAATTATAGCCAAAAAGATATTACTTTACTTTAGAGCCACGGACTGCGAGTGGCCTGTGGATGCATAATATCTTTTTTTTTCAACATAGTATATCTTCTCAACTCGTATATACTATTTTTTACTGCAACAACAAGCTATATCTACAAAAGAGAACATATTCTATCTCGAGTCATGATCAAACTAGTACACGCCTGGAAAGCTGGGTAGGTGTACTGGGTGCGCCTACCACGAACCCTCCCCCGTTCAAAATTCGAAACCGGCGATGCGCCAGAAAGCGATAGAGAGAGAGAAAAAAACCGGCAAGAAAAAAAAGGAGTTAATGGGTACGAGGAAGGGTGACGTGGCAGCAGGGAAAACTTACGGTATCCGGCACCGCGAAATGACCGTTCCACCCCTCACCGTCCCCACGATCATCGTGGGCCCCGCAGCCACCTCCAGATGCTCCCCTAACTCCCCGCTCCAAATGACTGAAACACCCCTCCCTGGCTCGCAAGCGACCGCGCGACCGCCGCGTTTCCGCTTCTGTCCTCACCAACCGAAATTACGAGGTTGCCCCTGGAGACCTGATGCGACAGTGGCATCCGCGTAAATACAGTGTCTGCGCCGAGGGTGTTACCGTCATTGGAAAAGGGTTGTCTGGGTTGCTATATATGGGGGCACTGCTCGATGTGCTATAAAACGCGTCCAAAAAAACCAAAAGCGGAGAGGAAAAAAATAGAGTGAGAGAAGAGAAGTTTTCGGAGAGAGAAAGTAAGCGTGAGAGCGAGAGGGAGAGAGAGATAAGAAGGGAAAACGCGGCGGCTGGAGCTGAGGTGTGGAGACGGAGGCAGCGGCGGCGGCGGCGCGGCCAAACCCTAGCCGACGGAGGCGCGCGCGAGGCGGGACCCTCTGTAGGCGGCGCCTGGCGGCCGGATTCGAGCCGCCGGCGTCGGCAGCTGCAGATCGGCGGTCGCGCCGGCGGAATCGGCGGGGGGGATCCCGGCGGGATGGGCGCGGCGAGCCCCGTGCTCCGGTTGTGAGTTTGCTTGGTCCGTGGGTTCTGGCTCTGGGCTCGCGAGCAAGGTTCTGAGCTCGGCGTCGGCGCTTTGCTTGGCTTGCTGTGGCTTTTTCGGCGGTTTCGAGCGGGTTTTGCGGGGGATTTGGGAGGGATCTGCCGGGAAGGCCCGTGGTTTTGGCGGGTTTTTGAGAGCTGGAGGCTCCGGCTGGGATCGGGGGAGCCATGTCGTCTCTTAGCAGGGAGCTGGTTTTCCTCATCCTGCAGTTCCTCGATGAGGAGAAGTTCAAGGAGACGGTGCACAAGTGAGTTCTCGCCATGATCATGAATGATGGGGTTTTTGGAGACTTTCCTTGCTGGGCGAGCATTTCTGACGCGTTTTGCGGTTGCTTGCTT
Source organism: Cymbopogon flexuosus (assembly GCA_027790015.1). Lineage (NCBI taxonomy): Eukaryota > Viridiplantae > Streptophyta > Magnoliopsida > Poales > Poaceae > Cymbopogon > Cymbopogon flexuosus. Next base: position 2,824 of record JAKNSH010019593.1, read on the forward strand.
GCCCACCCTGCAGGTTGGAGCAGGAGTCGGGCTTCTACTTCAACATGAAGCACTTCGAGGACCTCGTGCAGGGCGGCGAGTGGGACGAGGTGGAGAGGTACCTCAGCGGCTTCACCAAGGTGGAGGACAACCGCTACTCCATGAAGATCTTCTTTGAGATCCGCAAGCAGAAGTACCTCGAGGCCCTTGATAGGTGATGGACTCATCACTAAGCTACTCTTGGTCCCTTGTCGTTGTCAAGGTTGTTTTTTTTTGGCTGAATTTGCTGTTGGTGTCACAGGCATGACAGGGCCAAGGCCGTGGAGATTCTCGTGAAGGATCTCAAGGTGTTCGCCTCCTTCAATGAGGAGCTGTTCAAGGAGATAACACAGCTGCTGACCTTGGAGAATTTCAGGTAGGGTAACTTCCCTTCCAGAAGCAAAATGTTTAGTGCATTATTGGCCCTGTGCATCCAGATGTGATTGTGTATTGATGATCAACAGGCAAAATGAGCAGCTGTCCAAGTACGGGGACACGAAGTCAGCCCGGAATATCATGCTTTTGGAGCTCAAAAAGCTCATTGAAGCGAACCCCCTGTTCCGGGACAAGCTCAATTTCCCACCATTCAAAGCTTCCAGGCTTCGCACATTGATCAATCAAAGGTGTTGATTGTTTAATTTTCATACATATGTTTAGTGACACATATTGACTTCCTTAAAATACCAGGAGTGCAATTTGTGAAATAGAAATTCTGTGGTGTTTTTGGTACCAATTTAATTAGATTGTATGGCAGCATTTAAGTTTTATGTGCACAATTGATATAAATCAATTAATTCAATCACGTAACTGCTACTTGTGTAGGTTTACTATTTTTGTTCTTTACCTTCTTTCTGGTTATTCTGATGCCAAATAATGTGTCGCTTTGACTTCCCCTAGTAATTATTAATTATGGATGGATAAGGTGACATTTAAATGTAGTCAATGCTTCCTTTGTTCTTTTGACTTGTTGGAATTTTATTGCTCCTGGTTGTCCAGCACTACAGAATCTTCTTGATATGGTTCCTGCTTTTGGTATTGTTTCATGTAATTTGGACATCTCTACCGGTTTATCCCAAGTAACACGCTTTTATTGACAATGTGCAAAGAAATTTTGTCTCTTTATGACAGCTCTAGCTTTAGATGCTTATGTACTAGCAGATACCATCCTTTTTCTTATTGTAAGGCATATCCATACATGCTGTAATGGGATTTCTCTACCTGTCGTGCCTACAAGAGCTGACAATGCTTCTAGAAGCACGTTTTGTGCATGTAAAAGGTTGAGGCTAACTGAGCTTTCTTTCTAATGCCTTTCAGTCTGAACTGGCAGCATCAGCTTTGCAAGAACCCCAGACCAAACCCTGACATCAAGACACTCTTCACTGATCACTCTTGTGCTGCTCCTACCAATGGAGCAAGAGCGCCTCCACCTGCCAACGGTCCGCTTGTTGGATCCATCCCCAAGTCAGCTGGATTTCCACCAATGGGTGCTCATGCTGTAAGTATTGCTACAAGTAGGCCATTTAACTTATCCTGACTATTGATTGCTTATACTGCATCAATCTTGCAGCCATTTCAACCTGTGGTGTCGCCATCTCCAAACGCAATTGCAGGTTGGATGACAAATGCCAACCCCTCTTTGCCTCATGCTGCTGTTGCACAAGGACCACCTGGTCTTGTTCAGGCTCCAAACACAGGTATGTTGAAAGTAATTGTGCTTGCTAAATGGTGGATGTCGCTGGTGGCAATGTTTGGCCAATTGGCCCTTTCTGAATTTTCTGTTTGCTCCCAGCGGCATTTCTTAAGCATCCTAGAACCCCTACAAGTGCACCTGGCATTGATTACCAATCTGCAGATTCAGAACATCTCATGAAAAGAATGCGTGTTGGACAACCAGATGAGGTATTAGACGAGCTGAAGGCTGATTTGTGTTTGACCTCATTTTCTTTCTGTACTTCACATAATCAAACAAGCTAACGATTCATTGCAACTTATGACAGGTATCTTTCTCTGGTGCAAGCCATCCTGCCAATATGTACACACAAGAGGACCTTCCCAAACAAGTTTCTCGTACCCTTAATCAGGGTTCTAATGTTATGAGCCTGGATTTCCACCCTGTTCAACAAACCATTCTTCTAGGTACTTGCTGGAAACATGTCCCTTGATTATTGAACTGTTACTTTGGTCTCTCCATTACATTTACAGTTTCCTGACCTAAACAGTTGGAACAAATGTTGGTGACATTGCGGTTTGGGAGGTTGGTTCACGGGAAAGGATAGCTCACAGGACTTTCAAAGTTTGGGATATTGGTTCCTGTACCTTGCCTTTGCAGGTGACTACTTCAGTTATTGTGTATGAAATTTGTGCAGTAGGAAAGCAGCTTGGCACCTTGATTGGTAGGTTTTCATCAATGATCTGTCACTGTATGTGCAGGCTTCACTGATGAAAGATGCTGCAATATCTGTCAATAGATGTCTGTGGAGCCCAGATGGAACTATTCTAGGTATGTGAGTGATTATTTTATTGCTATTAGTCACATTTGGTTATGCTCTTGCCAAAATAAGGCACTGACCATTATGGTATATACTTGGTGGTGTTCTATTTTTGTTTGAATCTTGATATTGATGTTGTTGCATAATTGTGGTGTTCTATTTTGTTTGGATCCTAATGGAGATATTGAATTCCACCTGTTGCTTTTTCCAGGTGTTGCTTTCTCAAAGCATATTGTTCAGACATACACTTTTGTACCTAATGGAGATTTACGGCAGCAAGCAGAGGTGTGTGCATGTATTCTATACTGATTGAGGTATAACTACTAACTGCCTTTAAGGTCCCTAACTCTTTTGGAATTACAGATTGATGCACATATTGGTGGGGTTAATGATATAGCCTTCTCTCACCCTAATAAAACTCTATCTATCATTACATGTGGTGATGATAAACTCATTAAGGTGAGGATATTATGTGATCTTTTTTTCTCAAAACAAAGAACATCTTGAGTATATTCTGACACTGGATTTGGCAGGTGTGGGATGCTCAAACGGGACAAAAGCAGTACACATTTGAAGGCCATGAAGCTCCAGTGTATTCTGTATGCCCTCACTACAAGGAATCCATTCAGGTACCCTTGGAATGACTTCAATGCTGATATTCTTGAAACTTATTTATTTGCACTGGCTTTATGTTGCAGATCTTATGTATTAGTGTTCTGGCGTTGTTCCGACTGCTGCTATTTTTTTTGTTGTTGAGAAAAGACATTTGCATTCCCATTTAGCATCAACTATGTCATGTCTATTGCTGTAATTTTCCTATTTAGTATCAACTACTCCATGTCTGTTGCTGTAACGTTTGATGCATAAAGGGTCTGATATGCTTTATTTTATCGTTATTACTAGTTGCCGTCTGTCATGTCTTTCTTAATTTTAGCTCTGTCTTGCTCTGTAGTTTATCTTCTCCACTGCCATTGATGGAAAAATCAAGGCATGGTTGTATGATTGCTTGGGCTCAAGAGTTGACTATGATGCTCCTGGACATTGGTGTACTACCATGGCATACAGTGCTGATGGGACAAGGTGAGACATAGCAAGTGTTAAGACAGAGTTTAATATCTGCAGATGAATAACAAATTATATAACTTCTTGATTCATTTTCAGCTTTACTCATTTGATCTGTTCACTTATGATTTTTTTTTCTTGCAGACTATTCTCTTGTGGTACTAGTAAAGAAGGTGATTCGCACTTGGTTGAATGGAATGAAACTGAAGGCGCTATTAAGAGGACATACAATGGCTTCAGGAAACGTTCACTTGGTGTTGTTCAGTTTGACACAACTAGGAATCGCTTCTTGGCTGCTGGAGATGAATTTCTTGTTAAGTTCTGGGATATGGATAACAATAACATCCTAACAACAACAGAGTGTGATGGTGGACTGCCAGTAAGTATCTTCCCTTTTTCTCTCTGTTACCATGCTGACCAGCTTCTCGCGAGTTATACGGGTTAGAGCAGTGTGCTCGGGGGTCTCCCCTTGCCGGCTTGTGTTTGAATCCTGCTACATCTTATTGCAATCCCAAGGGGGCGTCTCCCCACTGTGGCTGAGTTCTTCTCTGTTACCATGCTGAAGCTTTTTGCTTGATATTGCTTTACTGATATTTTGCAGGCAAGCCCTCGTTTGAGATTCAACAGAGAAGGTTCATTACTTGCAGTTACAACAAGCGATAATGGAATAAAAATACTTGCCAACACTGATGGACAACGCTTGCTTAGGATGCTTGAGAGTAGAGCATTTGAGGGCTCTAGAGGACCACCTCAACAAATAAATACCAAGGTAGATACATAAACTTTTCATTTCACATAATTTGGTTCCATTTACTTTTATTCTTCTGTCGCACTGAATTTTGTTAGACCCTATGAGCCTCTGTTCAGTTCTGCAATTTTCCATGGTAATGATACATAAGCTTTTCGTTTCATATATTTGGTTCTATTTACTTTTGTTCTTCGGTAACACTGAAAATTTTGTTAGGCCCTATGAGCCTATTTGTTAAGTGTTGCAATTTGCCACAAAACTCAGGCAAGCATGTCTATCCTGGGCAAGTACTCACTGCAGTCAACTATAAGTGGGCTCTTTGTAAATTTTGACTACTATTTTTTATTTATTATAACACACATGTAAAATGTAGCAAATATATACTTTTCTGGAACTATTTTTTCAAGGCAAATCTACTCACATCACTTACAGTAAGTATTCTGTAGTTAATTTGGAACGGTTGATTGCAGACAACCTTAAAATGTCACTTATTTTTTACTGGAGGGAATATGTTATTTTCTGCATCTGGAATTCTTGCTAGCTACTGTCATAGGCATAATTACTTGACAATTGTTGTGCATTTGTGGTGGACGAAAGCTAAGTTTGTTTATCCTTCTGGTGCATTGGGAAGATACACCAGAAGGGGAGTATTCAAGTAATTCATGACTGTACTTGGCCACTTACCTGCCTTCTTTTTCTTTCAATTCGTTCTGGAAATTTAGTGAATATTGACAAGGTTTTTGTTGCTAGCTTATTCTCACGTTTGGTTTTATTGCAGCCTCCAATTGTTGCCCTTGGTCCTGTTTCAAATGTCAGCAGTCCTATAGCAGTAAATGCCGAGCGACCTGATCGGATCTTGCCTGCAGTGTCGACAAGTGGCTTGGTGAGTTCCTTTGCCTTTACCATCCTCTCTTGCTTCATTATGTAGGTTTGCTAAATGAAAAAATTCGCAGGCACCTATGGATGCAAGCAGAACTCCAGATGTTAAACCAAGAATAACAGATGAATCCGAAAAGGTCAAAACCTGGAAGTTAGCTGACATTGTTGATAATGGACATCTTCGAGCCCTTCCTTTGGCAGACACAGACACAAACCCAAGCAAAGTACGATATATTGTGATTGAGTTATACAGTTTAATCATGCATAATCAATCTGACATGAGTTAGTCTTTATATTGATGGTTATGGAAATTTCTGATGGGGCGGTTATGTTTATTTCTTTGTTTCACAGGTTGTCCGTTTGTTATATACAAATAATGGGATTGCACTCTTGGCTCTTGGTTCCAATGCTGTTCATAAGTTGTGGAAATGGCAACGGAACGACAGAAATCCTAGCGGCAAGGTTAGATCAGAGAATTTTACTTTCTTCAATTTTGATTCCTATCTTGTGTGCTTGCTTTCTGAATTTGTTATTTCTTGTACCCTGTTAGTCTACTGCATCTGTTGCACCTCACCTGTGGCAACCGGCAAATGGGATTCTGATGACAAATGACACGAACGATGGCAACCCAGAAGAAGCAACCGCTTGCATTGCATTGTCCAAAAATGACTCATATGTTATGTCTGCATCTGGTGGCAAAGTCTCGTTGTTCAATATGATGACATTCAAGGTAGATGTCTTTTCTGTGCCTCACCGTAATTTTCTTGGTTTCATAGATGTCCATGAGTCAATGGTAGGTGTAGTTTGCACATTGCTGCTGATAGCTTCAGTGTTATTCAATGATCGCACGATTGCCAATCTCTGACACTAAAGCTTGGATCTGGGGTCTCTGACAGGTCATGACTACTTTCATGGCACCTCCGCCTGCTGCAACTTTCCTTGCATTCCATCCACAAGATAATAATATCATCGCTATTGGAATGGAGGACTCTACTATCCAAATCTACAATGTCCGCATTGATGATGTATGCTATCTTTTCTTTTTCCTTAATACGAACAAAGTGTCCATTATGCGAATTATGATGTTTTAATTTAGTGACTGAAGTTTATATTTGACTTATAAGACTTACAAAACTTGCTTCATCATTTCAATTGTGAAAATGGCACCATAACATTTTATAAGCATTTATAATTTAACTAACATAGGGACTTGGTAGTGAAAATAATATAATTCACATAGCGAATTTGTATTCAAAATAATTTAACTTAGATAGGGAATTTATTGTCAACTATGGGTTCTTCCCTTTTTTTTTGTATTTTGGAATAGGGCTTGGTAGAACTTGTAATGCTATTTTTCATATTTACATTGCAATAAAATATTATACGACAAGCACTCAGCAGTACCCAACTAGCTAACCTTCAAGAGTTATAGATTTGGCCATTTGGGAGTTGTATCATCTGCTGTAATCCTACACTTATGTTTGTTTCCTTTTGCATATATTGTTGTAGTCTTTTTGTTAATGTTTCTTTAATCTTACATCAGGTCAAAAGTAAGCTCAAGGGACATCAGAAGAAGATTACTGGGTTGGCCTTTTCTCAATCAATGAATGTGCTAGTATCATCAGGAGCTGATGCTCAGGTATGATAATGTGGATTTTGCTCTATCAATCTTTTTTGAGAATATTAATATACAATTTTTTGATTAGTCACTCTGACAAGAATGCATCTGTCTGCCTCTTGGTAATTGATTTTTTCTGTAAATTTTGCAGCTGTGTGTGTGGAGTATTGATGGTTGGGAAAAAAAGAAATCAAGATATATCCAACCCCCAGCAAACCGACCTGGCACTTTGGTTGGTGATACAAGGGTGCAGTTCCACAATGACCAGACACATCTTTTGGTAGTACATGAGAGCCAGTTAGCAATCTATGATGGAAATCTCGAATGTTTGCGCTCGGTTAGTTCGCCCAACTTCTGTTGATCTACTAATGTTTTGGCTTTGCCAGTTATCCCTATGGTGAATAAGATTTGATTCATGGATTTATCTTCATTTCTAATCCAGGCATTTCTTTTTTCATACCACTGGATGTTCACATTGTCCATGAATGTGAATTGATATTAATAACTTGATTCCAAAACTGAGCTTTATTACCAGATTCATGATGCTTTTGCATGTATCCTATATATACTCATATATCAATAGTAATAAATTGTTGTTCGAGAAAAAAAAAGTACAAAAATTGTAGGTCGCACAGTTTGTGCTTTTTTTTTTTGAAAGACTGTTCTGATCCTGCTATTAATTCTCTTGATATCTGAATATATACAGTGGTCTCCAAGAGATGCACTCCCAGCTCCGATATCAAGTGCAATATACTCTTGTGATGGTCTTTTGGTTTATGCTGCATTCTGTGATGGTGCTATTGGAGTCTTTGAAGCAGAATCCCTTAGGTTGCGCTGCCGGATTGCTCCTTCCGCTTACATTCCACCTTCAATACTTGCCTGGTATGAATGGATCACCTAAGCTATTTGGTTTCAGTTTTGTTGTGTCTATCATCCATTTTGAAGTGATCAATGTCTACTTGCTGTTTCTGAACTGATCCATGTTATCCAACAGTGCTGGACGGGTTTACCCATTGGTAATTGCTGCTCATCCCATGGAGCCTAACCAGATCGCACTCGGCATGAGCGATGGTAAAGTCCATGTGGTGGAGCCATTAGATGGGGACCCAAAGTGGGGAACAGCGCCGCCTCAGGACAATGGAGCGCACCCAGCAATATCAGCAGCACCATCATCCGCTACCAACCAGGCATCTGATCAGCCAAGGTGACTTGGCCTGCAGCACTGAGATTTGTTAGGGCAAAGGATGGTAGGACCTGTAGGAGATAGGGAGAAAGGTTAAACAGTTAGATTATGAGGGGAGGCTATATTTATCAAGTCCACAGTGTCTCTCTCTTGGCGGCAGCACAGGTGGTGAATGGTGATTGACAATGACATCGCTCTAAGTTAGGTTTTGGTTCTTTTGTGGCCCCGGAAATCCTGACTGCACCTGGCGCCTCCACATCTGAGGGAGATGGGTCTGCTGGCATCATCTTCCTCTTTTGTAAAGCTTTTCCTGCTGAGTTTTAGTGGTACCTTAGATTATTGTTCATTTCTGCTCTGTTCTTTGGGCAGCTATTTGTAGTGTAAAAATATGGTGGCATGTTGGATGGTGATATTATGCGTGCATGGCCTGTGATGATGAATTCCACCATGTTGGGGGTCTATTTGATGGATGTTTATTGATCATGGCTCTAAGTTGTTTTCGTGCCATTTGGCGAGTTCATGAGATTTCTGGAAAGCTGTGTCTGGCTGTGAGAGTTGATCGGCGTCTTTATACTTTATTGTTTGCGTAATGCTATTTGTGAACTACTACGGCGACATTGCCGTGCTTGTACTATTCCGGCATGCTGGACTTGCAGTAGGCAACTATTAAGATGGGGTAGAGCATCTCCTCTACAAAACTGTTACCTAAAAATTGAGTTAGAAATTCGAATAACCTGGTTTTGGAATCTTTGTAACACTTCTCATTCAACAGTTAGTTCTATCTCTTATTATTCTCAGATCTGAAAATATTGATTGCAGATCAGTTTTGACGAGAAATGGTTGACCGTCTTGACATCATAACTCACAATAAGAGCATCTCCAACAATTTGTTAAACTTGTCATCCTTTAAAATTTGGTAAATCTAGAGAAAAAAGACTCTCCAACAGTTTGCTAAAACACTTTGCCAAATTATGGAACTTGCCATCCCTCTCCTGTACGCGCGTATTCCTGCACGCGCGGATCCTCTCGCGCATCGCTCTCCCG
>JAKNSH010019640.1:0-16906 GCA_027790015.1 Cymbopogon flexuosus
GACGAGGAAGAAGAACGAGACGGTGGTCACCATCCCGGCGACGCTCCGCCTCGGCTTCCACGACTGCATGTCCGGGGTGAGTCCGTACTCCTCGCCTCCTCTGCTCTTCCTTTCCTTTGCTTTCACCGCACTCATCCATCCATACATCCATGGTTTCATTCGTTCGGGCTCCCCATCCTTGATTCCTTGTTCCGAGATGCACAATAGGGAGACAGACTGCACATGGTGCTTGAACTTACTGATCTACTGCATTTGATTGATTTTTAATCTTTTTTTTTTCTTCTCTTTTGGGGGTTGGTCTGGTTCTCAGCTGAGCTGTGATTCGTGCTAACAGCTAGGAGAGTTTAGCTCCCACTGTCCCTCACTCTCACCCTCCTCTGCCAACAGCTTGCTCTGTTTGAGAGGAATCAGAATCATTCTTTCTCATCTCCTTTCCTCTGTTCGGTCCAAGAAGAAGGTAGAAGAGCCGTCTTTGGAACCACAAAGTTGCAAGTTGCGCACTGCTTTTCCAGTCACATAACATGGGGCTTGTCTGCTCTGCCTGCCTCTCTACTCCACTTACTCACCAGCAGTGCCCGGTGCATCACCACCGTGCTCCCCAGTTCGTCCTGCGTCATTGGCTCATCGCAAACTCTTCTGAATCGTGCTCAAAAGAAAAGAAAAAGGAAAAGAAACCGATGCCATGCCTTGAGATGTTACCAATAGAAAAAAAAAAAAGGATTCGTTTTGGCCAAAAGCCACTGTACGGGCCACTAGCAGTGCCAGCAGCTGGATGGATTGTTTTTAGCTGGCCGTGGGCGTGGCCGGGGAAGGGAAGGGAAGGGAGGGGAACAACTCGAGAGCCCCGCGTGGTCGTCGGTTGCGGCAGGCGCGCATGTGACGACGCGGCTTTTCATCAGGCTCCTCCGGATTATCAAAATGCCAGCCGTGTCGGATGCAGCGGCAGCGGCGTGGGGTGCCTTCTCGTCAGAAAATCACACCACGAATCCCGAGCGCGTCGACCTGCCGAAATTGAGGACGGGACGGCCAACGCATCTGTTTCTGGGTTCTGATGAAAATCCTCGCAAAAACTCTTGGAATTCTTCAGGTTCATTCAGGCGTACTACTAGCTGGCTGCTTTGGAAATCATGTCTCACCAACTCGTTTGCAGCTGGTTTTGGCTTCGGTTTTTGGAAGGATTCATCATACGAGTCCTACCTGCTGCAGCTCTCAACAGCTGGTTCCACGCATGTTGCCAGGAACACGACGAAGATGCTGCCAATCTGCTAGTGTTGTTTAGTGGCATCCTGGCAAGCAAGCAGCTGGCAATCATCTAATTCCAGTCTTTTTTCCCTCCACCTTTTTCTTTTCTTTTCTTTTCTGGGTTGACCTACGAATACATCGGGTGCCGCGTGAGCTCACGTCGAGCACCAGTTGTATAGGATAGGACCCACGATTATCGATAACCAGCCGTATTTCATATCCAGGCTTTTAATAAACCTTATTAACTTCTGTATACTTATATAGGAGTAAAATAAATTTTCCGATCACCAATGTACATGAACGTTGTCGCGTTTTCATTTCAGAACGGAATTTCAACTGCCAAATATGCTCCATGTTTTCGTTTAATTACTGTCGCATGCAGTTATTACATCACATTATAAGTATTTTCTAATTCCTAATAAGTACTAAAAACCACCTCAATCGCAGGGCTGCAACGCCGCCGTCCTGATCGCGTCCAAGAACAACGACGCCGAGAAGGACGCGCCGGACAACGAGTCGCTCGCCGGCGACGGCTTCGACACCATCAACCGGGCCAAGACCGCCGTCGAGAAGAAGTGCCCCGGCGTCGTGTCCTGCGCCGACATCATCGCGCTCGCCGTCAGAGACGTCGTCTACCTGGTAACAAACCACCACCACCGCCAGCTTCATCTCTTCCTCCTCAATCAGTTTCCGATGGAGTCATTCAGCCCTGACCCTCATGCTTAGCTTGATGACATATTAAGGCGGCAATGGCAATGGCAATGGCAATGGCATGCAGGCGGATGGCCCCTACTGGCGCGTGGAGCTCGGCCGGCTGGACGCCCTTGCCTCCAGGGCCAGCGACGTCAAGGGGAAGCTGCCGGACCCGAACATGCACGTCAACGAGCTCATGACGGTGTTCCAGAGGAGCGGCTTCACCAAGACGGACATGGTGGCCCTCTCCGGCGCGCACACCGTCGGCTTCTCGCACTGCAGCCGCTTCACCAACAGGCTCTACAACTGCAGCAGCAGCAGCTCGGGGACGGACCCGACCTTCAACTCCGACTACGCGGAGCAGCTCAAGGAGGCGTGCCCCAGAAACGTCGGCCCGACCATCGCCGTCAACATGGACCCCATAAGCCCTGTCAAGTTCGACAACATCTACTACTCCAACCTGCAGTACGGGCTGGGGCTCTTCACCTCCGACCAGGCGCTCTACACCGACGCGACGACCAAGCCCATCGTCGACAAGTTCGCCGCCAGCCAGAAGGAGTTCTTTGATGCTTTCGTTGCCGCCATGATCAAGCTCGGGAGGTTAGGGGTGAAGACAGGGAAGGATGGAGAGATCAGACGAGTCTGCACTGCCTTCAACCATTAGAGGGAGGGCCTGCATGCAGAATTGCAGATGCATCAGAGTTTGTAATTCAGATTATCTCAATGCTGATTTGAGTTGATCGAGATGCGTATACTGAGATTGATTCTTTTTCTCTTCTTCTTTTCTTGCATACAGTTGCCAAAGTTTGAAGGTGTTCTTTTTCTCTGTTTGTTTCTTCCTTTTTTTTTTCTTTTTAAAAATTTTGTGCTTATTGATTCTTTTGGTGCATTTTTGTACAGACTGAAGAGTGTAATACCATGAACAACTTGATTTTTAAGTGAAAAGGTTAATCTGACGATATATACTGCTATTATAATAATGAATAGGATGTTTTGCCCCGGGTCTGGTTTTGTCTAAATGCAATGCTGTCATCTGATTTTATTTTTCCGTTCTGAAACAATGACCATCTGCAGCATAATGAGGTCAATAAAAAGTGCGATTCAAAGTGGATGTATGGGCATATACTTTGAAGAACTTTTGATTAATTGATTGACCAATTTGAAGAACTTTGGCATATGAAAGAGAAGAAAATGAGATATCGGAGCTTATTTGTTTTTGAAACCTGATAGCAGATGTTTAACAAGTATGATGAAGGCTTAGGTACAAAGTCCAGCATTAAAAATGAACAGCATTACAAACCACTGTCCTAAGAGAAGCTCATGAGTATACTAGACTATAGAGTATATATTTATTCATCCAGCTGACTTCTAGAAGTTCCAAAGAAGTTATTACACTGCACACAGATTAAGGAGCAGATTGGCTGTTGCCTTCGCTTCCTGATTGATGATTCCACACTGTGCGATATAAACTGCACCCAACAGAAATGATTCTCCAAGAGCCTGAAATAACAACTGGATCACCAATTAACCGCTTCCTAACTCTGCATATACTCTTTTTAATGGTCACTGGGAGGGAAGAATCCCCAGCTAATTCATTCACAGGAGTTTCTTGAAAGTCCATGAAAATACATGAGTTTCAGTCTTTCATCAGACAGAAGAAAAGGGTCAAACAAAGATCTCAGGAACTTCTACGTTGTAATTTGTAAGAGAAACACTAAACACAAGCTCATAACTGACTGGGAACTTCTACATTGTAGGGGAAAACACTGAACACTAAGCTCATACCTCCTGACTGTGTTCGGTTGGCAGAATATTTGGCAGATTCTGAACAACATGGCTGAAATATTCTGCCGAGCCAACTAGATTTCTTCCGATTTCAGTCAAGATTCAGACCAGCAAACGCAGCAAACTTAACCCCTGGAATATTAACTCATTAACTGATAAAGAAAACATTTGGGTACCAGGTAACACATAGCATGAATAATCTGGGAGTCAGTTATTTGGAGTTCAACCTTCAGTAAATCATCTTTATATTCCTTCTTTAGTTTTTCATGAATTCTGTTGCTCGAACATATTTTCTTCTTCTATTATTAAATTATTAACATATATTAATCAGCAGGGGGCTACCCCTCCTGTTTCCTCAGAAAACCTTCAGTAAGATATCAGCATCCAACCTAAGGTACTACTTTCAGTTAACATGGCATTTGAACACAAGCCTCTTCAGAAATCAGAAATGTGCATTGCACGAACCTACTTTTCACTCAGTGAGTTCAGCTGTGATATGCTGGTATTAGTAGGACAAAACATTTTTAATGCGAGTTTATAAATGCACTGTCATTCATAAGATGTATAGCAATGTACAAAATGACAACTCCAGTTAACTAAGCACATGGAATTGTCCGTATCATTCCTAACTTCTATCTTTGCCTTCATTAGTAGGCAGCACAAAAATAATGTACATGTGTTGTGATTATCTATTCTCTATCATAGTATGTATTTTCCCCACAATTAGCTTGATCTAACTTAGAAAGAAATTACACTCAGCAATTAGCATGAGTTTCTATTATCACTAAAAGAATGCAAAAATTTAGAACAGTAAGAGGCTATGTTCATTCAGAATGACTGGGATCATATACTGAAGGCTTGAACACAGCTTTGCCATTTTTCAATTTCCACCCAGTTACTCCACTGAATACATGCAACTCCAGCAATCTTCTGTACTGGCCTTGTTCGATCTCAGCTTCATTTGCACCATGCAGTAGCAGGAGCTCAATAATGCAATCTTCCCAATCAATACCGTCACAGGAACCTCTTCTTCGTCTCTTTCTCCTAGCACCTGGACTATCTGCCATATTGTCACTGAGAAGGATATGATCTATATCATCCATCTTCTTTCCCCCTCGATTCTTCCTGGTCAGTTTTTGAGGGGAAGAGACATGTTTGTTTCTAACAACATCTTCTGAATTATTTGCTTCTGCAGCTGGAGCAGCAGGAGCCTTCTTAATCGCATCAATTCGCTGCTTGGCAGCTTCAATACGTGCTCTCCTCTCCTTCTGCAACTCCATACCAGCAGTAAATGATGGCGGAGGTGCATCATAACCTATGTCAATATCCACCTCATCCTCAAGCAGCATGTCCTTTTTCCAACCATTATTCACTGCGTCCATACATGGTTCCACCAGCTGCAATCCTCCTTTCAATCTCTTCCTCCTGTCAGCACCTTTACCAACCTTCCCAAGTTCCTTCAGCTGGGAAAGCCTACTTAGGACATTTTGGTAAGCATCTGATAGGCCCTTCTCTGAGATATTCTTGTTTTCAAATACTTTCTCCTCCGGCTCAAGACTATCGAAATCAAATTCATCAACACTGACAGGAGTAATCTGAAGGTATTTTGACTCGTCATTGTCAACTTTAGAGTACGCCTGCACAATTTCAGCAATGTTCGGAGCGAAGCTCTCAAGAAACTCTTCCGAAGGGTCCGACTGTGACCGCATCTCCATGAGCCGGAGCAGGACCGGAGCGTTGAGGAGCAGGTTCTTGGCATTGACATCGGCGCCCCACGGAAGCAGGTGGCGCGCGACATGCACCAGTGCGTCAACAAGCTCCTTGTATCGGCGGAGGCTGGTCCTCAATCCCGCCGAGATGTCCCGGGCAATGTCCTCCAAGGAGAGAGAAGTGACCCCGTTCACCTCCGCAGAGAAGGCGAGCAGCGCCGCGACGAGGGGGAGCGGGAATCGGCCGGTGGTGAGCGACCACTTGGAGGCGCAGCGGAAGAGGAACCGAGCCTGGGCGAGAATCGCGTCCGTCTTGTGGGCCGCGGCGGTGCTGAGCGAGGGCGAGAGTTGCACGGCGCGGTCGAGCGCGGCGGCGTAGTCGAAGCAGGGGAGGGCTGGGAGGGACAGTTGGGCGGCGACGCGGGAGACGAGGTTGGCGAGGGCGGGCACGGAGCAGTAGGCAGCCTCCGCGGCTTCGGCGAGGGAGATCGGGAGGCGGTGGGAGCGCGCGACGAGGAAGGCGCAGGCGGCGGCGAGGGCGGGGAGGAAGGCGGAGCCCGGGGTGGCGAGCTCGCCGTCGGTGGCGGACTTGGCCAAGCGGAGCGCCTCGTCGGCGCGGGACGGCGACAGGCCGAGGCGGGTGGCCATGGAGGTGATGCCGGCGGAGGCGAAGGCGAGCTTCTGGTCGCGGTAGGCGGAGTCGGAGTTGTTGCGGACGAGGGAGGAGACGCGGAGATCGAGCCCCCCCGCGTCGGTGAAGGTGGACTGGTGGACGAACTCCCCGCCGCCGGCGTCGTGGATGACGCCGCAGGAGGTGCAGACGAGCGCGCCCGAGTCCGGATCCGACACCACCGCGCCCTCGCCGCACGACAGGCACGTGGACCCCATCGGCGGGGAGCCGGCGGCGGCTGGAGCACGCGCAGCGGTGGCGGCTTGCGGCGGAAGGAGCGCGGTGGGGATTCGATTCGAAGAGAAGCGGCGGAGGCGATTTGTTCCCAATTTATGTGCCTGATATATGGGCCGTGTCGACCGATTTACGCACGGGGTCGGGCCGTCGGTGGATTCAAAATCTGTACTCTGTATTTATGCTGATGTTCTGTTATCCTTGCAATATAATTAAATGCGAACTTAACGAACTTGCTCAAATCTGTATAGACATTTTTTGAACTATTCAAGAGTTTTCTATTGAGAAATACAAATACATTCTGGCCAAGATCACAATTTTTTCAGATGTACCAAACACACCATACATTTTAGGATTTAATTTTTTTTTTTTTACACTTATGAAGTTCAGACATGGCTAATTTACGAAGTTCAGAATGATTAGACCCGCCCATTGGTGCAAACTCGAATTCGATTGCGCTCTCGCGCGCGCTCATCATCAGACCACGGTGCACTTCGTCCATTCAGTATTCCTAATTCTATATTTCAACTTCAACTTTCAACAAATCATAAAAGGATATGTATACTCCACTCTGACATACGTCGAAACGTCTCCAGCTTATTACATGTGTATACATTTTTTTTCCCAGCTAAATACATCAAAATTTGAGCCCAGGACAGCATTTCCACCACGAACTTTCTACTTTCATATACTTCGCTATAATGAACCTCCATCTGCAGTCACAAACTTGAAATGCTGTTTGAGATATTAACCTTCTGTGACTGGCGAGCCTCAGCAGCACTTGTAATGGAACTCAAAGCTCCTGTTCTACTCTCCTCAAAGAACCTGTGCACAAGGGAAGACCAGCACAACTGTACAGGCATGGGGGTACCACAGACTAAACTCAAAATTGAAGTATGCTTTGAGAACTCTGGAGCTATTTCACACCCTCTGACCCTTGAATGTTGGTCTTTCAAGTACGCGGTTTCCCATATAGACTCGTGTACACAATCTTTGTCCGATAGACCAGGATCAAGCTCAAGCCAAAAGCAATGATGCAGAACCCGGACATGATCAGGGATGAGAGGAAGAAGCAGATGGCGCCCTCACACTTCAATGCTGGAGCGCCTTCAGAGACAATGTTAACCATTTTGCCAGTCATTGCCAGCAACGTAGAGTTGTGGCGCTGCTGAGCCTGCTTTGCTGCTTCGGCGTCATAGATGCCACTGGCGATAACCCCTGAGAATACCAGGGAGCCTGCTGGATTTGCGACAGTGAGGAAATTGTACAGTGCTCCGAAATATTTCACCCCAAACAGTTCAGAGGCTGCAGCTGGCACAATGGCCCAGTGGGCACCATAGCCTACGCCGACAAGCAGTGTGCCAATGTACATTGTCCCTGGCCAAGCCATTGCAAAGTTGAAGTGCCCAATCGCCATCAGGACTTGAGCTATTGCTAATGCAATTGCCCTTGGATATGCATAATCTCTGAAAACAGGTGAAGGAATGCAAAAGGATCAGAAAAGAAAAGAGTTGACGTGAATAAAAAACACCCCAAATTTTGGAATTAAGAGTTGAGCAACTCTTAGCTACGCTTTTGATTAATTCGTGTTTGCAAAATAAATAACATAGTATTGCAAGTTTAGTTCACATGTTACTTTTGTTCTGTCATGTTTGTACATCCAGCACTTAATATTTATGTTTTAATCTATTTAGTAAGCTTAATAGAGTTGCTTCTGTTCTGTTTCTTAGTACAAGCAATTAATAGCTATGTTTCAGTTTCCTCTTCTCTACTTTGCATTTGTGAACCAATTTGTCAACCATCATAATCAGTTCTCCTAGCATCAGTACAAAAATCTATATCACGAAAGAAATTTATTCTTAAACAAGATTATGGCAGCAACAAACACTAGGTATAATATGGTACACCCTCTGTTCCAAAGCGAAGATATAGATTTAGTTTTATCCTAAGTCAAACCTCCAACATTGACAAGTTTATAAAAGAAAATTAACATCCAAAATACCAAATAAATGCACTATCAAGACATTTTTTAGCTGTGTATCTTTGTATTAGAGAGAAACCATTCCCTGCATAAGAGAACACAGAACAGAGGGGCTGCAGTACCTATCAAGAAATGTTTTATGCTGGATTTAATTAAACTAACTTGATGTTACAGACGGTGATGCATTTTTCTATAAACTCTGTCAAAGTTAGAGAAGTTTGACTTAGGACAAAACTAAAACACCCTATATTTTTTAATGGATGGAGTAAAAACATAGGTCAACATGGAGTCATGGAACATGACTATGCTGCCAAAAAGCATTTGAAATGAAAACAAAACATTTATAAGATGGCATGTTAAGTACATTCTATTCAGCAAAGAAGCATATAGCAATCTTACTTGACAATAATCTCTGAAAAGTACCCTCCGCCAATACGTCCAAGAAAGTTCCAGATGCTAATCATTGACACAAAAATATGGGTTTCCTCGTAACCCAATGACTGGCTCATCTGCCCAAGATTATCAATCACAGTAAGACCAGATCCAGAGCCCAGCAAAAGGGAGAAAAATAGAAGCCAGAAATCTGCCTTGATGAGCGCTTGCATAAGTGTGAAATCCTCTCCTCTCCGTGGACCTTTCCTCCTCTTAACCCTGACAGCACCAACAGCAGCTGCCTGAACTAACCTCGTCTGCAATTCTGCTATCCTTTTTTGTCTCTCTGAGGCTGGAAGTAAATCAACGTCCTTTGGCTTTTCATCCTCCACCTCGCTGAGTATAACCTCCTGTTGCTCCTCAGAAGATGTTGATGCAATTGCTTCTTCTTTCCGGGGTGATGGCAACAATAGTGCATACACAGTCTCATCATCATCCGAAAAGAAGCTGAGTAGAACTGGGATGACTATTGGAACTAATAAAAATATTATTAGAACAACGGTCAACAAGATATTCACTGACTGGCTTAAGTCAACAAGGTCGTCCAATAACATGACACCCATAAGATAAGCGGCCAACAGCAAGCAGACACTGTATATAAATGTGAAACTTGTGCCATCAGAAGACCGCACTTGTCTGTGGCCTCCAACAGGTCTAACAATGAACATTAAAGCTATAACAACCATTGTTGGGCCAACTGCAACCATGAAGATCAGTGCAGCATCATCAGGAGAGTGTACAATTGTATATATCTGCGTTAGAATTGCACCACTTAATCCAGCAAATCCTTTGAGGATACCAACAATTGGTCCACGGCTCTTGGGGAAGTTCTGAACACATGAGACAAGTGCAGCTGTGTTGAAGTACGTCTCACCATTGTTACCAATGAAGATTAGAATGCACATCTGGGGAAGGATGATAAACTCTTAGTATGACAACCCACGTAAAGGAAATTCAGGTCAATATATATAAAAAGTCAATAACAAATTGATTTTGCCCATGTGAGATTAGCAAAAGGTCTAGCTTTTTAGGCCAAAAGCTGGATAGGATAGGAACTTGGGATCCTGCACCAGAATGTACTGTAGCAGTTGTGTGTTACCTGAATATAGCATAGCGTCAGGTAAAAAGCAGATTTGGTTTCATATATTGCTTTTTCCCTTATGTTTGTTATTGTGATTTGTGAGAGACAACAGGAAAAATCCCAGAAAAATAACAGTAGAACCAACTAACATCCAATGGCAAAAGTAGACTAGCCTGATGGCTACCCTAGTTTGCTACTAACTAATTATGCAGATGTGTTGCACGCGCATCAGCACATGCTTGATGCTAGTGATAGATTGTTTGCAGTCTAGAAATTACGTCTTCACTGATTTATTTCACAAATTTAGGCAACTCCATGTAGCCATATTTGGCTTACCAGTAAAATCTGTATTCAAGGTGCATTGTGAAATGCAAAAAGGAAATTGCACATATCGAGAAGCAAAGACAAGGATGCACACTCATCAAAAGGTTGACATGTTATCGGTTTATTGCTTATGTTATATAGTAGAAAGTAGTTGTTTCTAAGTAGAACTCTCAGGAACTTTCTTGAGAGCATGAAAAAAAAAAGTGAGCATCAAACTTCCATAATTTGAGATGAAGGTTATATAAGAACAGAAATGACCGAAACTAACCATATGTCATCTTGTTTCTTCTCAAGGACAAATTAGGTAGTGCAACGTTTCTTTACAGCTGGGAATCAACTAGAGGTGTTATGTTATAAATAGTATTGGTCACTAGCCTCCTCTACTTGTCAATATATCTAATCTAAGAAAAGGAATAGTTCACTTTCTTAAATAAAAATGTAAAATAATATCAACTCTCTATCTATGTGGTATGGACTATAATGATGCTTGAAATAATGTCAACTAAACTAGTGCTTTTACAGAAGGGCTGAAGCCTTGTTTGAAATAAAAGGAGATTTGGCATGACAAATCTCAGTTCCTGATCTTGAAACATTTTTTCTGGAACCTTATCTTGATCTTAGGTACTTCAATAGTGCTAGTTATATTGGCAGCATGAACCAGAACACCTTTTGGAGGTCTAAGGAATGCCATTCTTTCTACAGAAAGAGATTAAGATAACAACTATACATCTCTAATACTTTCTTATCAAAGACATAATACTGTGATGTCATTTAACTTCATGTACCCCTAAAACAAATCAAGTGACCTGCTGCAGCTATATTCGATATAAAGAGAGTAATCAGCGATTCAGCGCTGATGTTCTAGATTGCAAATAAGGGAGCGGAACAAGATACCACAGTTAAATCACTGTATGATTTACCCTGATGTCAAAGCATCTACAGGAAATTTTAGATAATACGGTATGGCTGTAGGCACATGGAAAGCAGGACAGCGACCGCATTGGCAAGAGAAGTACGCCTTAGACAACAATTAAGAATATTCAATAGGTCCTATGTCAACTTGTGCAATGCAACTTCGAGAAGTTCAGCATTATAAGTGTATCCATTTCCACAATAGCTGTACACTTGTGCTTTAATGGGGCACATAACAGTACACGTCGAAGTTCAGCTACAACAGTACCCCAAAACAAACGTTTTCAGCTCACCTGTCATTTTCTAAGTGGAGGAGTCCAAGTGCTACTCTGCACCCCTTGCCGGAGGGCATATGCAGTCTTTTCCATGGTCAGAAATGATTTGAACGCTATATAGCAGCAAAATGTTTGGAAACCATGTGAAGCAAGAATTTTTGACGTGGGCATGATCCTGACCTCTCTGAAACTTCAACCGCAGCAAAATCTGTATGTCTGTATCGAACATCACGGTATGACACTGCTACCGCGCTACGACACAAAACCCAAATTAAGGGCCTGTTTGGTTCATGGGACTAGGAACTACTAGAGACTAGGGATTACATATGGACCACTAGTCCCAATTAGCTTCTCTTAAGAGACTAGTGGACTAGAGACTACTGGTTCCTCTTTTAGTCCCTATATTTGATAATTTAGGAACTAATTGGAACTAAAAATTAATTAGTCCATAGTCCCATTGGAACCAAACAGGACCTAAAGCTTGGAATTTCAACCACGACTGCATTTGGAAACCCAACCCAAAAATTCCAATGTATATTCCACAGAAGCATCGTGCACGGTTCAATAAGCAACAGTCACGAGCAAGAAAATGTAAGGAAAATTCACCCGCAAAAAATGTAAGGAAGTTTAAGCCTTGGTAAAGCGAGCACAGGCGATCGCGACACCAATGCAGCCTCAGCCAGTCAGCCCGCAGGGTAACGGTGAAAAAAAAGAGAACGGATTGATATCAATAGAACGGGAGCATGAGCATCGAGCGCGCAGTAAGCCGGTAACAAGGAAGCGGTGAAAAAGTAATAATACAGTAATGAGAAAAATGAAGAGGCGTGGGCGTGGGGATCTCACCGCCCAGAGCGGGGGCACGGGGACGCGACGCGTGACGGCGAGCCAGACCCAGCCGTATCCGACGAGGTTCTGCGCGGCGCCGACGAGGAGCGCGGCCCAGAGCGGGAGCACGGCGCAGAGCGTGCCGGCGAGGAAGCCGACGCTGTCGCCGAGGTCCTTGGCGACGCCGAGCCCGGCCACCTGGCGCTGGTTGTAGCCGAGCGACGCCTTGATCACCGGCGACAGGCTGCCGAACAGGTACCCCACCCCCGCGCACGACTGCATCCACATCGCCGCCACGAACACCAGCCACCGGTTGCACAGGAACCCCCGCACCCTGCTCCCCACCTCCGCCATTGCGGCTGCTCGCGTTGCGCCCTGGTTCCCGCGGGCCCCAGGCTCGGAGCTCCGACCCCCGATTCAGAACGGCGTCCCGGGAGGCCGCGGCGGCGCGACGGATGGATGGACGGGGTTGGGATCTTCTCCGCCAGGCGCGCCTGGATCGTTGTGCGGCACCGCAGGCAGGCTCCGGCACGGCAGCGGTCGCCGTGGCGTTTCGTGGGTTGCCGAATGAATGCCGATTGCCGATAAGCGTGCGTGCGTGCGTGCGTATGTGTCCCAGTATCTGTCGAGGATACCAAAATGACGGACGGGACCGGGCGAAATCTGTGGGATTCGAGCTCGTTTCTGCTCTCGCCGCGTCGCAGTTTGCGCGGCTCGGGTGGGCGGCGGGTAGGCCCCCTATCGATCCTCTGTGGATGGTGCGTGCGGTGGCTGGCGACTCGCCGAGACCGCCGCGAGACGAGGAGGAGGAGGCAAAAGCAGGCGAGGCGACAAACACGGGCGTTGATTGACAGGGAAAGCCAGGCCTTTTTCCGAGGTGCGCCGTGGGCACATTGGCACGGGCCAGTGCCGCAACCGCAATGCGCGGCAGTGGCTAGCGGGCGACAGGGCTTTTTGTTGCGAATGCCGCCTGCCGATGGCCGGGTGACCGACTGAACGGAACGTGCCGTGTGGCTAGCGGTTGTACGGTGTCCGGGCTCGACGATGTGCACGCGAGTCGCGACGCCGATACGCCGAGACGTACGCTACGTGTTGCCTGCCGGGGGGAAGACAACAGGCGAGTGCGTTTGGTGTCAGTTGCCATTGCCGGCGGCATTGGCGCGTGAGCGACGACGGTGAGCAAGCGTAGGGGAAAGTTCCAACGCCGGTCTCAGTCGGTAGTCCACTTGACGCCGGAGAATGGCTGGTTGTGCCGTCTGCGTCTTCCGCGGCGTCCTTGCCCGCCGCCGTGCATGCTTGCTGTATGTCATTTTCCCGGCCGTCTCGTTGGTAAACTACTCGTCTGTTGAGATGGTATGCTACACGTCAACCGTGTGTATTGAGCACTTGCACTTGCCATTCTAGCTAATGTGTTCAGTGTTCACAGATGCAGATGCTCGCTTTGTTAACTTTACACATGCGCTTCACTGCGTGCGATGCGATCTTCACTGCGTGCAAAGGGCGCCGAGAGCTTTGCGTTTGACTGCGTAGCTGAGGTAGGCGTTGTTTCTTGGTTAACTACATTGTTCGTTATAATTTTACTATTAGGAATTCAGATTATAAAAATAAATACTAATCACATGCAATGGCCACAAATTCGGTTAGCATATATGCAAAGTGTCCAAGCAATACCATAAATAAATCAACATGACAACATATTATGCTAAGCCAAAAGAAATTCACCACATGGGTGAGTAGGAAACTAAACATTAACCTTCTTTGAGAGGACATATCATATGTTTTTACTACACTATAGCAGCAACTTCCACGCAATTTTCAACGTAACATGGATCTGAAGGCATCTAGATTACACTGAGGATCATCATATAGGAGATCAGAACTTCTAATTTACATTACCATGAATAAAGTTCAGCCGTCGCATTTCACCTAAATAGACTAAGCTACTGCAGACAGTCCCAAGATAATCTGGATATAATAACAAATGACACTCCTAAAGACATGTCTACTCTGGTAACGGAGGTTCAGGAAGCAGCCACTGCACCACAGCAACCAGCAGGCACCACTAACACTTGCTGAAGGTAGCACTCACCTGAACTTTGGCTTCTTGGAGGGTGGCGCTCCCTTGAAGCTGCTGCGCTCCGGCGCACGCGACTTGCCGAAAGTCTTTGCCTTGCGGCGCCTCCTCTCCTCCTCACTGTCCGACTCTGCACCGTTCTCACGATCCGCGTTGCTGGCCTCACGCTCCAACTCCTCCCAGGTCTTGCCCTTCTCCTCCTCTGAGTCCTCATCTGAATCCTCATCATCATCGTCAGATTCCACCAAGGACTCGCTGTTGGAGTCATCGTCTTCTGATTCAGACTCAGGCTCAGCGTCGGACGGCAGATAGCCTTGGTCTGATTCCTCTGTGTCATCAGTCTCTGAGTCACTCCCCTCCATGTTCAGGAACTCCCAGCCGCCATCATCAATGAACTTCTGAGGATCATCAATTATAGTTTTCAGGATAGGACGCCAGTTCAGATTCAGCCTGCTCTCGTAGTACTTGAGGTCAGTTGTGTCCAGCCATTCCTTTATCGCGTCAAGCGATGCTGAAGGGATGGAATCAATGCGGAGAACATCCTTCTTGAAGTCCTTGAACACGATTGCCATGTCAAAGTTCTTCGTTCCAAAGCCCACCCTTTCCAGGTTAACAATCTCTATCTCACTTAGGCTCACCACAAGGAAGGGAGTCTCAATCAGCTCAACCAAACATGTAGAAGTTGGAATGATGAAAGCAGAAGCTTTATATGGTACACCATGGAACCCGAGCTCTCTAAGTGGGACATCAAACTCCAGGTCAAGCCCCTTGAACTGTGGTTGCGACCAGTGGTCATTAACCTTGTTCACAAAGTTCTGGAATTCCATGTTTATTCTGTTCTTCCTATCCCTCTCACGCTGCTCTTCTTCAATTTCATCAGGATCAAGTGCCGATCTTCTACTGCCCCCAAGAGTCTGTACAACATCCATAACTTCAACATAGAACTGGACATCCTTTGTCTTTTTGTTTCCAACCATGATGTGGTTGTGCAGATGGAAGTGAAGGAGAGTAATCATTTCTTTCTCTGCAGGCTGGAAAAAGGCATGCTTTATATTTCCATACATGATGTCCACGCGCTCATCAGACCTTGAAGTAGAAAATCTGAAGCCATTGAAATGAGCCTCAAGAGTTCCTGTGAGCTTCCTCCCACGACCACCAAATGCAGGTCGTATCCACACATCAGAAAGTTTCATCATCCTCATCCTGTTGTTCCCAATCTGAAGTTTCTCCTGGGTAACAAGAGTTGCCCTTTCAGCTCTCTCTGACTCCCTTGAAGCAACTTGCCTCCTCAATGTTTTGATCTGCTGAACAACTTCGCTGCTATGTCGTGTATCTTTTGAGCGGAATGTAATTTCTTTCAGATAGATAGCACCTTGAGTATTCAGCTTGCTATCATTTGAGAATGGCATGCCAGGCACATTGAAGAAGATGCGGATAGTGCAGGTGCGGTTGTCCTGGTTGCTGGTCACACTCTTGACAGTAGAAACATGGAAAGGAACCATACTGCCATAAATAGGTAAGAGGATAGCTTCATTCTTCTGATCTACTTGGATCACCAAATCTCTTACCAATGGTACATCATTAACATTCTTATATGCAACAAGCTCATTTGAGGCCCTCGCAGGACCACGTCCCTCACCAGATCCAGAACCATCACCAGCAAGCCTTCTAGCAGTCTCTTCATTCTTTTGGCGAGCAAGTTCAGCCTGGTGCTGTCTCCGGAGCTCTTCCTTTGACATCTCCTGGTTGTCCGACCTGAGAGTTGCCTTGGTTGGCACGACATCTATGGTCTTTGAGTCTATCTTCACCTCAGCATCATTATCATCATCTTCGTTGAACGAATAAGCAACATCTTTGACTGCCTTGGAGCAAGGTGCTGTTAAGATCTCGTGTCCTCTTTCATTGACTAAAACTGTATCAGCTAACAACAGTGAAAACAGCTTTGTCTTCTCACTGGTTGTTTCTGCCTGGACGTTATGCAAACCAAGGGATACATTAAAAACCATTCCCTGTTTTATCCTACGATCATTCTTGGCATTCAGATTTAAGCTAGATTCTCGGAATTCAAGGCCTATTCCAGTTCCAGCTGACTTTGTTAGATTAGGAAGAAGTTCAGGGGCATCCCTCTCAATCACTGCCACTGCAGCTTGATAAACTGCACTCATCTGATTGCCTGGTTTCACTTGTCCAACAGCAGCTTCATGAGCTTTCAAAAGGGTCTCATATGCTTTACTCTGCGTTGGGGTAGCATCAATAAGATATGTCCGAGCAACATTTGAACAATAGCTACTGTATTTGGAACCAATTGCACAGATGATAACACTTGCTGAATCATAATACAAGTTCTCGTCATTGCTAGACGCACCGGGCTTGAGATCAAACTTACCCCCACTTTGAAACACTGGAGGGTAGCATATATCAACATTATCAGGCTTCAATTTAACCTTAACCTTGAGCGGATCAAGAATAGCCTTCTCTGTGTCATCCATCAACGATGAGTGTGAGACTTTTTTCTCCTCGTCAATAACCCTCTCCAACTTAGGAACCACAAAATTTTTCAGAACAGATGAAGTTAAGTAAGCAGCCTTCTTCACACACGTGATCTCTGTGGTGTCCTTCACAGCAAAGAGCTCAGAGAAGCCATTTGTTACATCTACAAATCGTAGGCC
>JAKNSH010019665.1:0-19153 GCA_027790015.1 Cymbopogon flexuosus
CAAGCCCAACCCAGCAAGTGCCCGCCCCTTTAAAAAAAAAGAAAAGAAAAGCGGCGGCTCCAGCCACCGGCTGTCGTGTCCACAAGACCTCTCCGGTCCGGTCTCGAACCGGCCGGAAAGAGATACGGAGCGCAGCGCGCAGTACACCAGCCATGGAGGCGAGCGGCAGCCGGGGCCGGAGCGGGAGCGCGGTCCCCAAGCGCCGCAGAGCGGCTACCGGCTCCGGGTCGACGGCGCAGTCGCTCAACGACGACATCCTCCGGTCCGTCTTCTCCCGGCTGGACGACCACTTCGACCTCGCCCGCTGCTCCGCCGTCTGCGGCTCATGGTGAGCTGCTTCTCCTCGTCCCCCGCTTTCCCTTTCCGTTCAGTTGCCTGCCTGGTTGCTACAATCAGCCGGTCCCTTCAGGATATCTTGTTTCGTTCCGTGGCTAATATTGGTAGTTGGTCCGTCCATGAGTTTTGACTGTAAATCTGTGACTGTTATAGTGTTGTTACTGAACTCATTTGGGGGTTTCTGTTCTACTCCAGTTCTATCTTCTTTGGAGAGGGGGGAAAAGACTAATTTTGATGGTAGGCAGGTACCAATTTCAGCAGCAAGCTGGTTAATGATGGTGGCTACTCATCATTGACGGGGATTTGTTATTTTAGTGGAATTATTTGCTACTCATCGTAGATAGAGATTTGTTGTTTTAGTCGAGTGATTTGCTACTTACCATGCTGGACTATTTTCTATCTGTGTTTTATGTGCTATTGTGATCCATCCTATTCTCTGCAAGAGAACATCTGAACAATTAAGATTGGCTATCTTGTGCTACAAATTAGATCATGGACCTGCAAATGCATGATTTTGATTCACTAGACCGCAGATGGAGTAGGCATAGCCATGGGCTTGTGGCTCTCCGAGATGCATTTTGGTCTCACCATTTATTTCTGATTCTGATCTGAACCATGATACCTTGAGGAGGCTAACTTGTGTTACGTATTAATAAGGATGTTATTCTGATTCTTGGTACCAATTTTTGTACCATAATTTGTGATAGAGTATTAGACCATGTTTTTTGTTTGACCTTTTCTGTTTCATGCATTTCTCCTGTTTCAAATGTTGGATGAGTGTCCTTAAAATTCTGAGGCTACTGTGTTGATTAACAGTTGCAGTATGTTTTTCTCCTCGGTTTTATAGGAATAGGATAATTGAAACAGCTCATCTCATGAGGGATCTGTATTACAAAAGGAATCCATCAGAAAGAGGTTCAAACTCCAACATTTCTGTAAATAATTACTTTGAGATGCTTGCCATGGATGAGCATGCATCCTCCTTTTCTCGAGGACCTGCTGAAGCTTTTCAGTGGATTGGGCACCCAATACGGTAAGCACCCATGTTATACCCCATATATATTGTGTACAATAACAGGGGTTCTGATTCATTAGGCCGTCAAACATCATATCTTCTCTCTACTTTGACAAATCATTCTATATATTTTAGTTACTGTACATCATATGAGTAGTGGCAATATTCATATTTTTTTCCTTTCAGTTTCATATTTTTTATTTCAGGGCTACCTTGTGCCGTATGAAGAGTGGTTCAATTTTAACTGGAGTTGGAGATAAGGTGGGTGCTGCATCATATCATGTTCTTACCATTTTTCATCAACATGAGTATCAAATTTAATTTGCAGTTATGGTAAGTAAATTACAGTTATTGCTTTATTAATATATCATTGAGCTAGACAGTGTAGATATTGAAACAACCCATCTATATTTATAAAATGCCTAGCAAATTCTTTTTGAAGTGATTTGTAAAATTTGGCTCTACCAGACAATACCATAATTACACATAACATGATTATGCTATTGTGAATGGCATAGTTGGCTTGCCCTATTATGAATCAAAGTTTCGATAATTGATTGAAACTTCAATTGTTTTATTGATCATATTTTCTTCTCTCACAGTCCCTAATCTATTTTTCATCACGAAAGGTTTGTAGTTTTAAGATATACATGATTTTTTGCCAGATTCTTCGACTTTGGTCTGCTGAAAGCTGCAAATTTATGAATGAGTACAATGTGCCGAATTCTAAAAAATTAGTCGACTTCGATTTTGATGAAAATAAGGTAATCACTGTTGGTGTGCTTTCAGTTTCTGTTATTTGGGTATGTCTTGGTGTGGTCTTTGTGTTTGATTGCAAGACCCAACGTTACCTGTGCATCATCTATTTATATGTTTCAATGTTCATCTGTTCTTCCAAAGAATAAATATAAATAGTGTAGCATGTAAACTGGCTCAGTTTGTATTTCCATTTGTTGTAGCATACCATCCAGATTATTTTATTTTGTTAATGGAAAATGTTCTGAACATTGATGTTTTTATTGAAATACCGTTGTTTTAAAATTTTTAGCCATAGAATGTCTTTTCTAACAAAGTGTTAACTCTTTATTTACCTACTAGAAATTTGATTTGAATGCTCTGTGAAGATTGTAGGATTAACTAGCTCCCAGATTTGCATATGGAGACGCAGTGAACCAAGAAACACATTTCAATCTGGTGGAGCCTCATTCAATCATGGTTTATGCATGAGGTGAGGAGACTTGTTTGATTTGTTTCAATTTTTCAGATTAATTACAAGATTGGGTTTTAGCTGCTAGCTACAGCCACCTATTACCAATTTTTTGAAGTTGTGCTTGAAAGTATGCAGTTGCACTGGAGGAGTCATGCATAAACTTTAGCAAATCCCACTTTTATTTTATTAGCCTAGAAAATGATGTTTTTCTTTTTTAGTTACCATTGATGTATCTAATATTCTAATGTCATTTTCTGGTGTAGTTATGCTGATCCAGAGGTTGTAATTGGTTGTGAGGATGGTCGAGCCTTTGTATATGATATGTACAGCAGGAGTTGCTCAAGCATTTATCGGTAAGTGTTATTCCTTATAAACTGTTGGCATTTATGTTCCATGAGAACAAGCTTCAGTCATTCAGCTGGAAGTAGTGCAAATATGTAGATTTGAGTAATTTTGAAAGTTGTGCAAACTTTATTTGCCACACCATTAAGGTTGAGAATAATCAAATAGCTGTAACTGTAAGAGTAGTGAAAACAAAGAAATTATTAATATTTCTGCATAAAGAAAATTTTGTGTCTTGATGTTGATGTATATGTCTGTTTAATATTTGTACTACAGGCTTCACTCCTCTCCTGTGACATGCTTGGCGTTAACAGATGATCAGCTGATTGTCGGTGGTTCAACATTTGGAAGTGTAGCTATTGCAGATCAAACCTCTGGGCAGAAGTTAGGTGTTCTGAAATCAGCTTATGCACCATTGGGTAAGCATTGAAATATGTGCATGGTCATTAGTCTTAATGATTCTTAATGATGAGCGATGACCAAGGCCTAGAATCTTCCACACCCAAATAATATGAATCTTTTGTAGCAGAACCATTTAAGGTGTTCCTTCTATAGCTATAGCCCTGATCACATAGATGTTACTTGTTAACTTAAAACAAATTCCTATGATGCTTGTCTCATTCCCTTGTTTCAATTCAAGGTAACAGCAGACCTTTTCTGATTGAAACATCACAATTTTAATCACAATATGCAATTTGTTAGAGGTAAAAGTTATATTTGTTGCTAGATGTCGAATATGGGCGTGTTTGGGACTGCTTCACAAACTCTGCTCCACAAACTCCACCGTGGAGCAGCTCCACAAACTCCAGGTTTTTGTGGAGCACCTCTTTAGGTGTTCTCACAACTCCAGCATTTTTTCTAGAGCTGTGTGCGTGGAGCTAAAACCGTTTGGCAAAAAAATGTGGAGCAGAGCTGAAAAACGTGGAGCGGAGCAGTCCCAAACACGCCCTATATTATTTCAAAGCTCGATAATTTCAAATATACCATTTTCTCTTGGCTTTCCTATACAACATTGTTACATTGCTGGTTTCCCAAATGTCAAACCAAAGAAACAGTGACAACATATTTACTTTTGGGAACTGCTGTGTGACTATATAATGTTCTTTCATTTGTTAAGTAGTGATGTTGATGTTGTATATATGCCTAATCTGTATTATCTTATATTATTTTAATTTTTTATTGCAGACCATCTAATCTTGGTTCGTTAGATCAATTTTTTTTAGTGGCAGTTGGTTATCATTCATTGGATATTTTGAAGTGTAACTAATCAAAACTCATGGTAACATAATGTTGTGATTTCAACAACTAAATTTTGGTTTTCTTTTCATTATTTCAGCAATAAGATCCTTATCTTTCTGCCCAAATTCACACATGATATTTGCTGGGTCATCGGCTGGTTATGCTCATTGTTGGGACTTAAGGTCAGTAACAATGATACTGCACAGGTTGTCAGTTTTCTAATATACAAGGCTGTATCAAATATCAGTGAATCATGGACATTTCAGCATTGTTTCTTCAGTGATCCAAAAGAAACGAATTACATATCTGTTTATCAATCTCATTACAATTCCCTCTCACTTTGGAGTTTGCATAAATGGATAAACAGTTGCCAGTAATTATGGATTACATTGTTGCTGCAGCTTTTGATAGAAAAGTTTAATTTCCCTGTGACTAATCATACTTTTGAGTATAAAAGGTCATGTTACTTTACAGTTGAATGCTTTGTTGAGTTTACTTGTGTTCTTTTTCCATGACCTAAACTACTATTTGTATTGAACTTCTATTGGACAACCATTCATGTTAGCAAGTTGCTCATTCTAAATGACGGCTCACTTTTTTTTTATCAATCTCACAAATATTTGGGGAAAAAATTACTTTTAGAGTACAAATGCTACCAACACAAGAACATTTGTGATGCATCCTTTTGCTGAACTGCCAGTGTAGAGTCAAGCAAAACATAGCTGTTATTTCATCATTGCTGTTCGTTAATTCCCTATTTGTTCTTGCTCAGGACTTTGAGGCCTCTATGGGAAAACAGAGTCAGCCCAAACGTCATATACAGCACACGTCATTTGCCCGGTGACAGGGCAACGCTGGCAGTTGGAGGCATTGACGGTGTGCTTCGTGTTATATGCCAAAGAACAGGCGAAATCATTCGATGTCTTGTCATGGATGCTGACCGCCCAGCAGAAGCCACACCTAGATCCAGGCAGCAAATAGAGAAGAAGCCTGTCCGCAGGATTGACCCTGATGCACAGGTCGACAGCATCCCGAGACGCTTGCGCCCTCAGATTACCAGCCTATCGGTTGGTATGAAGAAGATTGTAACCACGCATGGCGAAAACTACATCAGGGTTTGGAAGTTCCGCCCGAAAAGCTCGTGAAAAAGGTCCAGTTGTCCGTGATCTGTTAGCCCACTGTTTGTAACCCTGTACTGTTTGTTTGCTGAATAAGATGGTGTGGTGTGTCACCTACATTTGTAAGAATAGCCTGAAACATAGGTCTTTGTATACTTGTATAATCTTCCTCTTAAGATAAGATAGCAGTTAAAAACGTTTGTACGACTTGGGTTTTTTTTCCCGAATAAATGGCTGTATGAGGAAAAAAAATGTCTGTACTCAACTTACGGCCAGTAAAGTAACCTGGTAAGCTAATGCGTGCTGATACTGAATTTGTCTTAAGCAACATATTCAAGGCGTTGTAGTCCGAACCTGAACTTATCCATACATTGAATATTGTAGGCAACAGAATATTTACTTTATTAAGGAAAAATGATAAAACCATAAAGTCGTAGACTCATCAAGATCAAAAATTGTGTATAAAATCTAGCTGCATTTGAGGAATACATATTTACTTTGAGATTAGATCGACCTTTTGACATGGGTAGGAAATTAGTTGTCGTTCCCTTGGTGAGATATACTTCATCCATTCCAAATTATAAGATTGTTTCGATTTTTTTTAGATACATTGTTTTACTATGTATTCAGTCCTGTATATCACCTTTTTCTCAGTAATACTGCTGCCCTATTTTGGGGCAAAATGCACTGATTTGAATTTCCTTGATGTTTGAGAACCAATCTCCTTGGATTCTATATATGGAGATCGTACCCCGTGCAAAAGTAAACACACCAGTCCCGCCGACAATAGCCCATTCACCTTGAACCTTGTTTTGATTTCCTATCGCCTTAAAACTAGACCCCTTGAACCTAATAATTCAGGAACACATGAAACAATAATGTTAAGCGTTTATCGGTAATATGTTGAAAACAAAACATAAATATATTGAAAACGAATTTTAAATTAAAGTAAGATGAGCACAGTAAGTACAAACCTTTTATCGGTAAACACTATGCTGCTCCAGTGGAACCAGTCATCGTCGTCCATACAAGTCTCTGCATGCAGGCCTTGTGCACGTGCAACAATCTTTGCACTAGGGCCAAGGCCATCATATATGGGGTAGTCATGAACATTGGTGTAACCAAACAACAGAGCCTGCTATGGATTAGCTATATTTATTTGGTTGTGGTTTGGTCCATCGACGGTCTGGTTCATGTACAAATTCCGTTTATACTCAACAAGGGACTGTGTGGTGAAAGGAATTATAGCTTTAGCCCTGGAAAGCTACAAATACAGTGATGGATCAACTATTGTCACTGCTAATATAAGTATTTTAATACTACAAAAACAATCTAGCTAGGGAAATACATATAGCAACCAAAGAAATGCTATGGTTACCTTTGTATCAGTTGGAATGTTCTGTGGCGTGCAGCAAAATGCACTGATACAAATCTCCTTGATGTTTGAGCACCAATCGCCGTGTATTCTTTGGATGGAAATATTACCCTGTGCAAAGGTAAACACTCCAGTTCCACCAACAATAGCCCAGTCACCTTCGACCTTATTCTGATTTCCTATTGCCTTGAAACTGGATCCCTGGAATCTAATGCATTAATATGAAACCATTCAATAGCTTGCAACTGTGTTATCAATAATAAGAAAATATTATAATTTGTCACTGTTGCATGGTAACTCAAGTCCTACTTGTAATATTGGACTCAATAGAGAGTGTGCTATTTGGACTTCTATAGTTCTACTAGGGCCTGAGTCGGTTGGAAGCCTTTTTTTTTTAGCTTTTAGGTCCTTGTAAAATGATGTTATTCTTATTAGCTCCCAACCAAAATCCAGATTCATTTTAATTGCTTTGTAGGGCTACACAGAATCCACTTCGAAGAAGCTATGAGTAGAACTCTACAAAATAAGCTCGAAGTGGCGATCTCTAAAACTAAAACTATATGGCTATTATTAGATACAGTTGCCTTAAGGCCAGTCTCAATGCAGAGTTTCATCTCGCGGTTTCCAAAAACGTGAAACTCTACATGAAACAGGGTACCCCTCTCAATGTATGGTTTCGTTACATGGTTTCACATGTTAGTTTACCTCTTCTGGGTCCCACCATCCATCTCCCCTCTTTCTTCTCCACTGCAACCGCATCAGAGCCGGTGCTCCCGGGGGCGTTCGCGCGGCCGGCGCTCGCGTGGAGGATACGGCGGCCGGCGCTCGACGCTCGCGTGGAGGACGCGGAGGAGCCCGCGACGCTCGGCGCTCGCCCGGCCTGCGCTCGCACAGTGGCACCCGCGTGGACGGCGCTCGCGCGGCAGATCCCGCGGTCGGCGCTCGCAGCAGGCGCTCGCGTGGAGAGCCTGCGCTCGACGCTCACGCGGAGGAGCCGGCGGCGCTCGCGCAGCCGGCGCACACGGCCTCCGTCATTTTCGTCCACGAGGAGCTCGACGGCATCCCGGGTCCCCAACGACGCCTTCCCCTCCCGCGCCCGCGACTGGAGGTCCTGCGGTCCTCTGCCACGTCCTCAGCGCCGGCGGCCGCCATGGTAGGAGTCGTCCACATGGGCCGGCACACCCGCAGCCGGCGGCGCTACACCGTCCCCCCGTGGCCAGCTCGCGGCGGAGCTCGTGCTCGCGGCCAGCACAGCCGCTCCCGCCGGCGGAACTCGCAATTGGTGGAGGAGCTTGCGCTGCCAGAGCCCGTTGCTCTACTAGCCGAAGCTCGTGATGGACAGCGTCCTAGACGGGCTCTCACCGTGATGGCGTGCGCGGTCAGTGACCAGCGCCCCACGGATGAAACGACCGAAGTCCCTCAGTGGAGGTTTCACGTGATTGCCAACGTTTTGGAAACTGCGCTCAAATGTTTCATCACCATGAAACTTTTGTCTTCTCTCTCCTTCGAGTTTCATGCAAAAATTCCTTTTCTGCTGATGTGGCACCGTATTTAATGTGCATGAAACACCCCATGAAACCCCATTGAGACTGGCCTAAGTAAGCACCTTTGCAATGCACCTTCAGATTTGTTCAGTATAAATGGTCAACTATGTTAATACAAATGTCTTGTCCCTCCCAACAACATTCGCTTCATCTATTGTACTCTCTCGGTCTCTCCATCGATCCTTACCACATCTTTTCCCCTCCCTCTCCCTCCCTCGGGGCAAATGCACACAACCCTTAGGGGGTGCAAATAGTGATTATGAGTAAAGTTTTACCATATATTCACCCTCTACAGTACAAGTCTATCAAACACACCCTTCTCTTAATTTCCTTTAGCTTCGCCACTGTCGCTCCCTCTGATCAAACGTCTCTACCTTGCACTACTCCTTTATAGATCCCATGCTTAGGGTGGAGGCAGGATAGATATTCTCATGTCTTATAGCGAAGCATGTGTGCATTGAAACATGGAAGGTGCAACCCACCATGACCAAGCATAACCAGCCACATGTTGTTGCATGACTTACCAATAGGGGCCCTTGACCATTCATTGTATGAATTTGATATCAATCTTGTGCTGATGTGCCTATCACATTGTAAGATGGACACATTTGATGATTATGTGTAGTTTTGGTGATCGAGATACCAATCCAACCACTAGGACTAAAATGTGTGTTAAGATGAGTTAGGTACTCCTAGGATTTAACAGATCTTGAGGATGTAAGGGAACAAATGGCTCAAAGGTTTCAGAAGAAATGGCAAAGAAACTAAGGGTGTGTTTAAATGCATTTGGAATGCAAAATGTCAAATGCTAAAATTTACACCTTGGTGTTTGGTTGCATGCCAAAACTTTTGCCATGCAGACACAGCATGGGCCTCTTGGGTGCAAAATGCCCAAACATTTACTGGTTTTACACCATAGTGTTTAATTCTATTTTGCAAAATGTGGCCCAAAGCACCAAAATTTTTTGGCAAGAATGGAGAAATAAACAGGGCCGAAAACAACTAACAATCAGAAGACCGACCCTAGTTAGACGGTCCATCGTCATGGAAACGACCTGATTAGACTTTCTTCTAGTTTGAGGTGCTCGGTAAGCAGTGATTCCATGTTCACTATTCAAGTGAATACGCTGGATGGTCTAGTGCTAAGAATGCCAAGGGGTTTGACAATCCATTGAGAAGAGGGATTTCAAGGCCATTGTGTGTTGCAACTCATCATGAAAAATGGTCTGACGAGAAGAAATAAAAACATGTGCAACAATGGAAGGTCATCTGACGGGCATGGTGACATGTGATACTGAGCAAAAACATAGGCAGGAAGGAAAGGATTGATTCAAAAATGACATTATCTGTCAAGTTTGTAACAACACTTCAATATATACTCACAAAGGATAGGCCAATTAGGTAGTGTATTTCTCATTGAGCACCAGACTATCTAGCATGCTACTTTTCTAGCAGACTTTAGCTATCAATGAGGAGATGTAAAGGAGCTATATATAACTCATCTCGCTAGTGATTTGGGGTGATCAAGGATTAGGGTTTAGGGCATGCTACTATGGCTATTGTAAGACTACTACACCCCTTCCATCCTCCCAAGTACATTTCGATGACATCAAGACATATGATAGATCTTATTGATCATCTTTGGAGAGTTAGGCACTACTTCAAACACAATCTTGGAGAGATGTACTTTTATTTATGTAGAGGTGGTAAATCATTTGCAGAGACAATTACCATCTCTAGAAATCGATTAATAGAGTGGGGTAAATGATTTCATTTATAGAGCCATTCTCAGGCCCTCCTCTACGAAAGGGCAAAGCCTGGGTTGCATAACCCTAAATCCCTACCCTTTAATTTCTCTGTGTCTATCTCCTCTACCCAATTTCTATCAGTCGCACCCCACGACTCAGGATGAGATGCCACCACCCGCTCCATGTGCAACTCTCCTTCAACACCGCTCGCCTATCCTCATCTTAGATCCATCACGTCTGGCATCATTCCACGTGCCTCTAGGTCATCCTCACCTTACTACAAGATGTGTAAGAATGGCCGACAGTTATTATACCATCGGGCATTAAACTGTACCGTCGGGAAGTACAATTCTCGAGCGTATACCGTCGGGAACCTCCCGTCGGGCATCCATGGTCGGGCATTCCCACTTTTACCGACTGGTAGTCGGTCTTTGTGTGGCCGACTGTATGTTCCCGACGGTTAACGCTCGGCCTTCTAGTGCACTTCCCGACGGGTTGACATCCAACGCTCGGGAATGGTTTGTACCGTTGGCTATTCTAACATAGACCGACGGGAGAGCTTGTAACCGTCGAGAACAAGTTGACTGTCGGCCATTCATGGTTTCCCCAAGTGCCCGTCGGCCATTATACTTCCCTGTCGGCAAAAGTTGTGTTTCTAGTTAGATCCATCCCATGCACTATTGGTCCAAGGTCGAGTCATGATGGATCAACTAAGTTGTCGTGAAGCATAATGTATCTGGTGAGGAGCATCGCCAATCAATTGTGAGCAGTGGCGACGCGGTTCCTCCATGATTCTTCGAGCGGTCTCTGACAATGGTGAGTCCATTCTTCCTCCATTGACACTTGGTGTTTGATCTGATTTGTGTAACCTTTTGGTTTGTCTCTCTTGTTTGTTTATCCTCATAGGAATGATGAGTTGCTTGACAACAGGGGTCAGCTCTTGGCTGTTTCTCCTCATAGGGATGACTTGTTGCTAGGCAACAAGGGTTAGCACAGGGACGACACCGTCACATGGACAAGAGTGACGATCCACTAGGAGGAAGCCTCTCATCGATAGACATCCTAAGAGGCAAACAAAAAGCACCACTACAAGCACCAACAATGGTGATGGCACTAGAATCAACAACTGTGATGGCAATGGTGATAGTCCATAAGCTGTTGTTTTAAATTTGCAGTTAATTACTCAAGATAAGCATTTTAAGCACGCACCTCTGGCCGTTTAATTTTAGAGTTTGTCTTTGTGGCCACCTCTGCAAATTAGTGCCTTATAGGGACCTTGTAGGAGAGTCGATCTTTATATCTACCTCTAGAGAGGCTGAGTCTGTCTGTAAAAAGTGTTGGTTGTGGTAGTGATGCCTTACAGATTTAATATTGGGTTGTTGAATCCTTATAGTCTTGATGAGCCAAACCACTTAAGGTCTTGTCGATGTTCTAATGAAGGACTTGGTGACATTGTGGTGATGCCTTCGAGCTTGGTGTGAAGTGACGATGACTTGGTGTGTGGGAGATGAGGGACTCCCTCCTTGATAGAGAAGCTACGTAGCAGGTAGCTTCTTCAAGGTGATCGGATGAAAGAATTAGGCAATGGTGTCCGGTTAGACTTAGTTGCTTGCGACACTTCTTTCTAGGTTCTAAAGCCTTTGTAGCGAACTAAATGATGTAATCGGAGAAGGTTAAGTAACCGGGACTCAGCGGAGCTTCATCATTGATAGGGGGCGGTGTTTTAGTAATCGTTACCAACTTGCCATGCATCTATTCTGCATTTAAGCTTCCACATTATGCTTGATTTCGGTACATTTACCTTTCCTAAATTAGGATAGGCTAGTTGATAAGATTGGCTCTAGGTTGTAGAATTTTTCTTTTTTTAATTAGGTAGAGTAAACTAGGAATACCTAAGTTGCACATTTTATTTATTTTTCCTAGTGTTGATCAAGGAAGCTCTAGGTTTGAGTGACAATGGCCAATCTCGGAAGGCCTTTCGGTGGAGGCAGTTTGTCTTATCTGCCTCCCAACACAGTTGTGAAATTTTATGGCTATGTACAAAATTCAATATAGTTACTAGTATAACCGGACCATTATTTTTTAGAAATGGAATATATCCCAGTATTTGCATCGACCGACTGGAACATAGCAATCAAACATGATGGAATTATGGTACAGTGCATATATAGAAGAGAACATTTTGTAGAAGGGGTGTTTAAAGTATGGACAAACCTTTCATCGCTGAACACTATGCTGCTCCAGTGGAACCAGTCATCGTCGGTCATATTTGTCTCAGTATGTAGACCTTGTGCACGAGCAACAATCTTTGAGCTGGGGGCAAGACCATCATATATTGGGTAGTCATGAACATTAGTGTAACCAAACATTTGAGGTTGCTTTGGATCTGCTATATTTACTTGGTTATGGTTGGGTCCCTCGACGGTTTGGTGCATGTACAAAATGAGACTGTAATCAGGTCCATCGTTGGAAGCCTGCAAACAAATGAACGAAGATTAACTACCGTACGTATTGATTCTGTCAAAAGACACAACAAGATGTTTTGCGAGACAGCGGTAAACATTAATGGAGGCTGGAAGTGGCGGAACCAACCATTTTGATTAAGGGAGCTGTGCGGCAAAGTGCACTGATTTGAATTCCATATATTGTTGACAACCCATCTCCTTCGATTCTGTTGATAGATATCGTGCCCTCTGCACGAGTAAACACTCTTGTCCCGCCAACAATAGCCCACTCGCCTTGGAGTTTATTTTGAGTTCCTATCACCTTAAAACTGGACCCCGCAAACCTAATTCAGGAATATCAAAAACAAAGAAGTAAGCCTGCACAGCATCAGGTGATGCAGCCAAAAAATATATTGTTATTTTTTTAGATAAGGGAACAAAGTTCCAGCCAAAAAAATATATTGTTATGTCTATAGATTTTTAGATTCTAGTAATAAAAGGGATTTTAGTTAGTATATATACAATAATTCATATGTAGAAAAAAAACAAGTCCTTACATAGAAGAGCGACGTTTAAAATATTTAAATAAGATCAAAACACCAAACCTTTCATTGATAAACACTATGCTGCTCCAATGGAACCAGTCATCGCTGTCGTCCATACAAGTCTCTGTATGCAGGCCTTGTGCACGTGCAACAATCTTTGCACTGGCTCCAAGACCATCAAATATGGGATAGTCATGAACATTGGTGTAACCAAACATATGTGGCTGTTGTGGATCTGCTATGTTTACTTGGTTACGGCTTGGTCCATCGATGGTCTGGTGCATGTACAACTTGAGATTGTACTTAGGTCCATGAGACTGGGGGTTGACAGGACCACATTCTGTATCATCATTGCAATGGCTGCCTTGGACTGCATCATTTGTCATACCGTCATTCCATGGCTGCACGTATTATAGATTAGATGAATAAATAAGATTTATCAAAATGTCTCAAGTTTTTGTCTCTACTTCTAAAAAGTAAAGAGTGAATGAGGTCGTCAACATGGCATACCCAAATTAAACGACCCACTCATTCCTCCTTCCCCACCTGGGATCTGAGTAAATTTGAGCATGCAGCCCGTGGGCCTTAGGCACGGCCCGAAGCACGCCGACCTGGCCCAGCCCAAGCACGGCACGGCCCGTACGTATAGCAACCGTGCCCGTGCTGGCCCGAGGCACGTAACAGGTCGTGCTTGGGCTGACCCCTCGGCTCGTCGGGCGGCACGGCACAGCACAACCCGATAAAATTGTTTAGGCCCGGTAATGGCCCGTAAGTATATATACAAATTGCTAACCCTAGTGGAGTTTCTCAGGTTGCCACCGCAAATTCCCCAACACTTCCCATCGCGATGCGCGGCACGCTTCCCCTCCCATCGTGACCGCACGAGGCGCAGCGCGGCGGCGGACCCTCCCCTTTCTCACGCCGCGGTGGCCCCTCACCTTTCTCATGCCGCAGCGGCCCTTCCTCTTCCTTCGTGATGGCAGTCGAGCCCCTTCTCCCTCTACTCGCAGCGCCCATGGCCGGGCATGGCCGCCACCGTGCCCTCGGCTCTGGCACGTGGCTGCTTCACGCCTTCTCCACGGCCAGATCTGGCTATTCCAAGTCGACGACCGACTCCTCAACTCCCACCGCCGCGGGCACCTCTCTTCGGGGTGGCACGGCCCGAATAGCAGCCACATGCCGTGCATGGGCCATCAAGCAAGCACGGTGTCCTGTGGCATGTTGGGCCTCACGGGCCCGTGCCCTATCGGGCCGTGCCATGCCGGGCCGTGCCGACACGTTGCTCATCTTTGGATCTGAGTGTGCAATCCCTCTCTCGATCGCCTCTCCTCGACATCAACCCCCCCCCCCCTCCGGTATGTGCCTAACCTATGTTTGTTGCTGTTCTCCAGCACTCAACCCGTCAGCCCCACATGACCCCAGCCATGTTCGTCTAGCCCGACCGCCGCTCTGCTTCACCACATAAGCGTACCACCCCGCATAACTTCCTCTAGGCATCTAGGACCCAGAGCCCTCAATATGCCTTCATCCAGGGTATTCCCTTGACCTCACCAACCACCTTTCTCATCAGCACTGCCAACATCAAGCATCATTGATATATAGTCCAAGGGCATCCTTGTGCTCCTCTCCCTCGCTGGGCTAGCATCGCCATTACCGTTGGCTACTACTCTCTCTTGCTGACCACCTGTGGATGTGTGATGCTCCAACTCAGAGACCCTGTGGCCTATCACCTTAATTCGACAGACAGATGTCCTTATTTGATATGGTGGGTGAGGGGGATTCAAGGTGGTGGCTGCTACATCTTCTCACACACCCCTCTGACAGCACGTGGCAACAAGTCTCCGCTCCCTTGCGACATATCCTTTTATGTAGAACATTTAGAGATCTTATATTGAACACTTCACCATCTAAATTATACAAAATCATAAGTTTATTAATCGATCAATAGAGGTGGGTGTTCTAATGTGACCATTGTTGTAAGTAGTTGATTATCACAGGCATTCTTCTTTGGATGCTTGCCTCGAGTTAGCTCCTAAAAATATTTGTTTCTCTTAATAAGAGGGTGTATCTCTGAACGATGTTCAGACATCAGATACCACAAAAATTGCTCAATTACCAAAAACAACTTGGGATTAGTAAGTGCTTATAAATAAATACCTCCACACTTGAACTTTCAGTACCATGAGCAAATTTCTTGGTCAAAAATGGTTGAGGTTTTCGAAGATTCGTGAAGATGTACAAAAGCACCTTGACTTGAAGCACTTGGACTCGGTCTAAAAATGCAGCTAATTAAAGTATGAAGTATTGGACACAGTCTTAATTAAAAGGCTTGATGGATAGCCTATGGAAAGTATAGGCATCCTTGTCTAGATTATGATGGAACCTTGAATTCGATAGTGAAACCTTTGACAATTTGCATGGGTTGCTTTTAGAATCACCACCACACATAGATGGCCCATCACGAATTGAATGTGAAAAATGCATGTCTCCATGGCCACCTTGATGAGGGAACATTGAGCCTCCAAGATAGTATTTATTGATTCCTCAGTCCATCATTATGCCTACATGTCTCAAAATAATTCATTTAGCCTCAAGCAGGCTCCACCGGCTACCTTAATTGCTTTCTTTGGACTTTTGGTGACTCGCTCTCTAGAGGGCTTATTGCTATCCTAGTGTTAGAATGCTATTGAGCTTCTTGGGTGTGTCTTGGGTGTGTTTGGTTGAGTTGTGGTTTCTAAAAATGTTATTGTGAGATGTAGGCTGTGGAAATACTGTTGTGGGTTGTGGATGAATAGTTGTAAGTTATTTGGTTCAAACAAGTATAAGATCTACCTCCAATCTCAAACCTTTGACATGACTATGAAACACCCCCTAATTTCATCATTTTAAAAAAGCAGAAAGCTAAAAGCCAAAAACAGGGTCCAAGGTACTTTTAAAACTGTACTACCTAAAAACGGCTTCTGATTTATATCTCGACTTTTGTTCTTTTTTAAAGAAAACAACTCCCAGAAGCCCAACGAAAGGTGCATTGCAGAGTTGTACTATGCTTTGTGCTTCTAGGCACTCTGCTCCAACCCCGGAGGCCAATGTCTCCGCTTTAGATGCCGATCTCGAGCAATTACTACAACTGTAGATGAGTACTGACAATATCAGCCCTTACGTTTGTCTATATATGCTGCCTAGTATAGCTGATTCCCTAGTTTTTTTTATCTCTAGATTTTTATATTGGGTAACTAATCAATCCTGTGATCACGGATTCCTGTAGAATAATCAGAGGCTGAACGTTATCCATAAATGGCCAGTGTACCGTGTCTGGCCTTTGCCGCAATTCCCTCTGTTGTCTATCGATGTTATAGAAACTACTATTGGCTTTATGCAACAAATGTCAAATGCTGAAAAATACTGATTTTCGTCTCTCGTGGTACCTTTCTTTCTGCAGCTCAGTAGAAGACTCATTTTATTGCAGAGCAATTTAACGACTTCACTCAATTTATCCACCAAAACGAAGCAAGAAACTGAAAACGGTGCTGTGCCCAAGCTCTAAGAAACCACTATTGGAAGTTAAAGGATTCTATATGTGTGTCATGAGTTCACTTACATGTGTTGTTGGTGAAGTACATAGGTCGGTTTCAATAAAACCAAATCTCTGCTCCATTTCATAAAGTGTCTCAATTATATACTGTGTGACTGGTCTCTTCGCTGGGTTAAAGTCACTGCACTCTACCCCTATCTTGGCGCATACCCTTACCTGGTTCAGTCCTGTGTCCTGATTTAATGTTTCGAACCTATTACTCCAACTTTCAAGTACCTAAAACATTGCAAAGTAATCATGAGTTAGGGTTTGTCATAGACTTGGAAATTATAGCATGTGCAAGTAAATGAAAAATTGTAAAGATTTTTTTTAGAACAAATATTGTAAAGACTTCTGATGTATAAATATGCCAATAGAGACATATAAGACATAAAGGAAAGCATGCCAACTACTTTGGTGCTCTGCAGTGTTTACTTTGGTGCTACTAGGTCGGTCGTAACATTTAGATAGTCAACTAGAATAAGTAAAACCAATTTCAATGGCTTGCTTTAGAATTATTGGAAAATATATTGTATTTATGGTTACAATTGTTTATTGCACAAAACCATATTGTTTGATAATTGGAAATTTTCATAACATTGTAGCCTTGTCTTGGATTGGTTATGTGTAATATTCGTACATCCTCAATCTCTGAATGCCCCTTCTCTCCCGTCAATATCTCCATGATTATAACACCAAGGCTGTATATGTCTAACTTGAATGTGATTACTCTACTATATGATTCTGGTGCGAAATATCCCCTGCATGACAAAGTTTGTGGCAAGAATAATTAAAAGCAAATTAAGAAATGAAAAAAATGTTCTCATATCAATAAGTTCTGGTTTCAAGATGCATAGATAGCTTACGGTGTTCCAAACATTTTTGAAGTTATAGCGTGGCTTTGGTTTTCATCAAAGCATCTGGAGAGACCAAAATCAGCAATTTTGGGCACCATATTGTTGGTCAACAGTATGTTTGCAGGTTTGAGATCTAAATGAAGTATTTTGTTTTGGTGCAGATAATGTAAACCCTCACATATTCCCTTTATTATTTGATAGCGTATCCTCCATTCAAGTCCACGAGATGCATCTGTTCATCCGTTCATGAAAGAAAAAGGGGAATGATAATCCGAACCGACGACCCTTGATTGAGAAAATCTGGAACTTATAAAGGGACAAATAAATACATACCCGTAATATACCGATCAAGACTCCCGTTTGGCAGGAACTCAAAGCAGAGCAACCTTTGCCGTACGTCTGCCATGACCGTCTTTCCCTCGAACGTCTCTAGTTTCCCTTGTGTGTCGGAGCAGTATCCTAGGAACCTTACTATGTTTTTGTGCTTTACCTTTATCAGACTGCTAATCTCATGGCTGAAGTTCTTCTCGTCTATATCAAGTCCTGGGGCGGACAGTCTTTTCACAGCGACTGTGCCACCCTGAAGCTGTCCCTGCAGTCACA
This sequence comes from Cymbopogon flexuosus, assembly GCA_027790015.1. Lineage (NCBI taxonomy): Eukaryota > Viridiplantae > Streptophyta > Magnoliopsida > Poales > Poaceae > Cymbopogon > Cymbopogon flexuosus. Next base: position 17,948 of record JAKNSH010019665.1, read on the forward strand.
ACACATTGCCGGTCAACATGCATGAGCATGGTCGAGGTTTTACATCTAATCACTTGTAATCAAGACTGAAGAAGATTGAGAGATACAAATATGTGTACCTTGTAAACAACTGCAAAACCCCCTTTGCCAATTTGCTGATTGTCTGCGAAATTATTGGTGATGGCTCTCAGAAGTGCTAATGGCAGATCTGTCGGCTCTATGCTTTCATCAACTATCATGCGTTCCAAGTGATTGTGTACACTAGCTTCACAATCCATTTGTTCTCATATATAACTGTAGCTTCACAATCCATTTGTCCACGACATGGGGGGAGTAATTGGGTTCAAGGGGGCAAACCGTCTAGCCCCTGGATGTTTAACGCAGATCAACTAGCAGATTTGGGTTAGTAGGAAAAGGAAATAGGACGCTATTCGGAAGTGGTGCAGAGAAATCATTGGTGGAATCGATCACTATTCACTAACCTGAATGAAGATGGAGGATGCAATTGCAGATCAGCTGCCTTGAGATCTGGACAAGGGAAGAACAGGGACTGGCCTTCATCGCTGAGTTGGATTGAATATAAAAGCCGAACCTACCCGCTGAAGATTGGCTAGCTGGATATGTACAGAAGGACAACCCAGTTGTTATAACTCTAGCGGCATGTTGCGATCAGCGGTGGTTGTAGTATTAATTATTGGACTTTAGTTGATTTGAATGGACTTGGATGGAATCTATTCAGATTGTGATGTTTGTAATCATTTGATCGAAAAAAAATCCAAAATCTACTTGATATTAACTCAAAAAATATAGTGTCTATTGGATTTAGGTGAACTTGAGTACTCTCTCCGTCCCAAAATAAGTGTCATTCTCGTTTTCCGAGAAATCTACGTTTTCAAAATGCCGGCAATTATATATTAAAATATATAAATATTTATGCTAAGTAATTAGTATCATCGGAAAGATCTTGAAGTCTAGTTTTTTAACAAATTTATTTGGAGATACAAATATTGCACATATTTTCTACAAACCTAGTCAAAGTTGAGAAAGTTTCACTGGCACGCATCCCATAGCGACGCTATTTTTGGGACGGAGGGAGTAGTTTCTAAAGTTGAGAGGCGCAAAATTTATTGGAGCACTGTAGTGTATTGTAATATTTTGTTTTTATTTAGTAATAATTGTTCAAACATTGATTAATTAGTCTCAAAATATTTGTCTTGTAAAATACAA
>JAKNSH010019777.1:0-10557 GCA_027790015.1 Cymbopogon flexuosus
CACCTGACGTTTGTATAAAAAAAATTAGAGAAGAGAGAGTAGCAAACATATATCGATGGGTTCTCCACGTTGGACAAGCTCGCTTTCCTTATCGGAATCCGGAGGGATAGGGTCGGAGTCGGAGTCGGATGGAAGAACCTCCAACTGTCCAACTCCTGATGCCATCCTAGTTCACACTGTAGTACATCTTTTTTATGGGTAGTGCATGCGTCAGAAAGAGACGTGCTCCATCTTTGGTCCTAGTTAAACAGCTGCGCGCTGCCATGCCCAGATGCCCTCGTGACCCGGTCGATATGGCCACAAGGCTGTGCGCCTTGTGCTGCTCCTGCATGACTGAACTGAACCACGAGTAGCTGACCATAGCTTCAAACCAAATCCGACGACTTTTCTGTAGGTGACGAGGATCCTACCAAATCCAACAGTTCCTCGCTCGCTTATGTCAGCCTCTGAGCTTCGTAGTATATTAGTTAAAGTAGCATTTCTTTATCTAAAAAAAAGTTAAAGTAGCATTCACTGCTGATGCTGACTCTGGTTCATCCATCATTCTCTCACTGCAGGCATTACGGCCACCCGACGGTGCTGCCGGCGTTCACGCCCACGGCGTTCCTGTTCTGAGCGCCGGCGAGCCCACCGCAGGCAACGCAAAAACGGCAGCGGGAAAGACCTGCCGTCTGCGGCGGCGTAGCTCATGTGTGTGGTGTGGTGGTGCGGCTCGACGACGATTGGCTACCTAGTACCTAGTATAGCTCTTAGTGCTTCTCATCTGTGCATACAGCTGTTTCGTATTCTCCTCCTCCCCCAACTTGGGCGGTGCAGGTGCTTTTCTGTTACGCGCGCCTTTTTCTGATTTCTCTTGCAGCCGTTGTTACAAAAATTTGTGCAACCATAGTTACAAAAAACTTGCTTTCGCCGCTGTGTGGCTGCTTCCACGAGACCGCAACTACTGGAATGTAGAGCTCACAGTTTTCACCTTCTTTTGTTTTGAAGCAAATTGGGCAATTCAACCTGAACCGTCCAGACTCTGACAACGCACGTAATCGCATCCCGAGAAGAGAAACGCGAGATAAAATCAAATAAAAAAAATGAAGCGAAGCATCAGAGCCCCATCTGGATGGCACCAATTACACAGGAATTTCAAACATAACGTTACTAATGGTTCCATTTGGAATCAATTGAAACAACAGTGATCCAAAGGAGGCTTATATCAACCAGACAACAAAGATCGAAGGTCATACCCAAAGATCGAAGGTCATACCCTTTAATCATTATATAACCGTACAAGACTACAATGTACCCGAAAATTGCATTTTAACACAGGCCACCGGTCTGGCAACATCATAAAACCAAGCACGCCAGAGATACATACTGTCACATACTGCTAAGGTGCGCAGTGCAGGTAGCAATTATTCCCCAGCAATAAATCACGGCTGGCGAACATAATAAGAAGAAACAGTTCACAAATTCACATCTCTCGTCATCAAGAGAGGAAATGAACCCTGAGTTACAAATCGCTGACAAGAAACTTATGGGAGAGGAGCCTTTTGTTTGCTATCAATGAGATTGGCGCCCCTCACGTGCCACCATTTGACAGCAACAATTGGACTTCTCCACGCAGGGACAGCTGAGTATGAAGATACAGCAGGGCGCTTCATCGAGGCCATGATACCTGAGCTGTGTCATCGTGGCACATGTAATATGTGTGCCAAGCGATCAGTAGCCGTTTATCTTTCGATGGGAAGGGCTGGAGTGTAATGTCCTGCTGTCAGTGAGCCTTGAAAAGCCAGACTGATCCCTAGCCCCTGGGCTAGGAGGAACTCTTGGACTGGGAACACTGGTCAAACGGCTCTGTGGTGCGGTATCAGACATGGACGTTGAGAAGGCCTGGGCGAGCTCCAACGCGGTTGCTGCTTTCCCAAAACGAGGTGTTGCAACCTCTGGCTTTGGAGGCTCCACTGGCTTACGCCATGTCTCAGGCTCTGGGCGTGGTTGCTCCTGTGGCTTCTCCATATCTCTAGCGACCCTCCTGTTGTCCTCCCGACGAGTAGGCCTATATGCATCAGCCCTCTCAGTATCCCGCTTGTAATCTTTCTTATCAACACTCCTTGGGCCTCTATGACCAGCTGGAAAACCATCGGTTCTTTCAACAGAAGGGTTAATGGATAAAGCTTCAACCTTCTGTTCAATCTTTGCAAATTCACCTTTAGGCCTACAAATGCTTGAGCAATTATCAGTAACGTAACACAAGTTCAACATGCTGTTCTCCAGTAACCTCAGCAAGGAAAAAACGGTTTCAAGGAAAAAAACTTCATTATAAGTTACCATAAAACAAGAAAAAAATCTGACAAGGTTGCATGGCAAGCATTATAATTTTTCTCATTGGTCCATTCCATGGGCCATCAAATGGTACCGAGTAAATTTCTGTGGTATGAACACAATATGATCCTTTTTTTCCCCTAATATAACAGTAAAATCTTGACATAATGCCCCAACAGATTCTTGAAGCACACTACTCAAATGTCATTAGTGTCACTCAAATATCAGAAATCCATGCAAATGCCTATTGGAGAATAATTATCTTATGTTGTCCACATAAGATCAAATTATTTTTTGTTTCTGGTTTCTTCCATGTAATAATAATATAATAAAATACTCCTTCCATGCCAAATTATAATACGTTTTGGCCTTTTTAGAAACATTACTTTTACTATGTATTTAGAGTTTTAGACATAGTGTACATCTAAGTGCATAGGAAAACCTATGTGCTAGAAAAGAACGTCTTATAATTTGGAATGGAGGGAGTACCATCTAACAAACATCCTTCGATATCAAGTTCCAACAAATAAATCAGAACTTGTGACTGTAATAAGCAAAAAATGCACCACCAACCCTAACTAAAATGCATCTATCAACATAAACATAAAGCATCACTGACATATACCAACCTGCCAACTGGTGAAGTCTTCTCAACATCACTGACCAAAACATCCACTCCGCGTTCTTTGAGAACCTGAATTTGTAAAAGAATAATATCAGATTTTGATTCAGCCAGAAACAAAAAAGAATAAATAGCATATCACTAAAAAGGCACAAATTACATACCTGTTCCCGGGGGCGAGCACCACCAAAGAGGGATGGCCTAGGGCATATGAAAAGAAGTCAAAAGAATAGTAATTTTTATTTCACGCTTCATATATCATACACGATACTTGAATATATTGATCTAAGACCTAATTCGTGTCAAACATAAGCATCACTAATAAATTGTGAAAACAAAGATCCAAGTTCTCACATATTCAAGAAAAGAATGAGGTGCTGGCACATACAATCAATGAATCCAGACATCATTCTGCTACCAACAATCATTGCAACCATCCATATTCTCCTTTACCACTATGGCACTATCCATTGTTCTTGGAGATCTCGTCCAAAGCAGAATTATAATTTTTTTAACACAAGCAGAATTATTATTTTTTAATGCAAGCAGACTTATATTTTTTTAATTGATACAATGAAATGTTACGAATCACTAGATTTTGTCCATGTATGGCTGTAGACTGGAGTGATGCAACATTCAGTCACTCACTAATTATTTGACGAAACTGAAGGTGGACAGCACCATCTAACCATATAGCAGCACCATCTAGCCATATAGACAACAAAAGCAACCTACAGCAACGTCTGATCAGAACCATCCCTATCGCATTCAATTAAACATTACTACCTATGTACAAGCATAAGGCACAAGGTAAGCAAAAACACTGACACTAGAGGACATAGTTGGTCTTGTTCTAATCTTTGAACCCAATATGGTTCCAGATTCCAAAGCAGTGACCCTAGGGGCATGTATGCATACAAGCGCTAATTGTTACTTTGTTAGATAGCTCAAAATTAGCCAAAATTAGGCCTAGCGCATCCAAACAGGAGGGTTAATAGGCAGACATATTTTAACCAAGCCTTCAACTAGTTGTAAGCCAACTCTAGCTAATTTGGGCTAATTTTAAGCCCCCACTAGTAACTAGCTCCAGTGACCCAAACAGGCCCACATAACAGATGCATATAGACTATAGAGGGACATAAAACTGAAAACAGCAAAGAGTAGCTTGACACTAATTTTGCGGTAACCAAAGATCACTTAACAGAGTCGTTTATGCAAGTTGGGAGTAGAATGTTAGTCAAAATAGGAGCTGACATGTTTGATTATATCGCATACCTTTCCTTAACAGCAATTTCATCAGACTGTCCTGTCGCATAGGAACGAGGCTTCAGATTTAGACGTGGTCGCTCTGCTAACTTGCTCTCAGCATCTGCTCCTAAAACTCCTGTTTTAGCAGTCATTGCATTCTGGTGCACATCATGATTAACCTCAGCCTTCATGAGGTTAGCAGTAACCTGGACCTGGTGCACACCAATGCAAGGACAATTAGATTTCCAGTATCAGTGTGAAAGATTCCATACCCCGCAGTGCGGGAGCCTACGACACTTGGTACGCCCTGTGAAAGCTTCCATACCATTTACCAAGTTACAAAAATAAAGAAACCACAACAAACACAAAATTATGCAAACAATCATGTAACAATTGCATAGATGTATGTCTAGCAGCCAAATACTGTACTGTTGGTTGTTGCTATTGATGAAAGACATACTAGCAAATAAACCTGCAATCTGATAAACACAGTGTAACAAACCTGCTTCTCTTCAACATAGGTAGGAGATGGTTCAGGAGCCTCAATTGGCTTGGACCGAGGAAGCAGCTTCAACCTGGGTCTCTCTGGCACCTCCCCGGTTCTCCCTTCCCCAACCCTTCCTTCATGCGACGCGGGTCTCACTGGTGCCGCGCCCTTCTCCACCCCACTATCCAGCTCTCTCACCCCAACAGACCTAGGCCTCTCAATCTCTGGAGGGGCCACAGGAGTCCCCAGCACCGGAGCTGGCACTGGAACTGGCACTGGCGCAGGCGGAGACGAGGGCTTCGACGGGTGCCATCTCCCGGAGATGACCTTCTCCACTGCGCTGGCCTGGGCGATGCGCGTCGCGGACCAGATCTGTCCGCCGGCGGAGGCAGGAGCAGAGCCCACAGGGGAAGACGCCGGAGAGGCCTCCTTCCTCGGGCCCCACGCGTTCCCGGGCCCGGATCTGGTGGGCGCCACCACGGGAGCGGGCGCGAACGACGTCGGGGACGGCGCCGGGCGGCGCGGCGCGGCGGGCTCGAAGGGGGTGCGCTCGTCCTCGTCGAAGTGACGACCGATGCGTGACGGGTTGGTGAGGAAGGGAGGCATCACGGCTGCCGCTGCGGCGGCGGTAGGCGAAGCGACCGGCACGCGTGGCCGTGCGACCGCGGCCGCGACGGGGGACGGGGAGGAGATGGTGCGGTCCGCGGGGCGCGGGGTGCTGCGGCAAACGAGACGAACCTGGTCAGTTCACATCGGAAGGAGGAAGGAGTGGACGAGGGCTAGGGTTTGGCGGGAACTTACACGCCGGGGGCGGAGGGGAGCGGGAGCTCGGAGGGGATGGAGCCGCCGTGGAAGTCCTTGAGCGTCATCGTCGTGACGGCCTTCTTCTTCGACATGGCCGCGGTCGGCGCGGTGGCCGAGGAGGGCTGGCCGGCGCCGGGAGATGACCGTCGACTGCTGCTTCGGCGCGGCTGATCGGTGTGGCGCGCCCGCGTCCTCTGCTTCCGAAGGACTCGTGGAAGGGAGGGAGGAGGGTTTGTGTGTTGCGTTGGAACGAAGACTAGGCAACTTTTACACCCGCGGCCCTTCGATGGGCTGCGAACCTGCGATTGCCAGTGAGAGGCTACCATTTACATTTCATGAAATATTAGGGACCAGTACGAAAATATTATGTGGATTAGGCCTGGGCTCAGACATATCAAATCCAAGCCTGGTGGTTCTCAGTACTGTTGGGCTAGTTTGTTGATGGGCTGCCGGGCCAGGCCAATTTAGCCTGTAAGGAAACAAGCAAACAGCAGATATTGTTACGGGCCTGGGCCCATTTGTGTTTTTCCCTTCTCATAGTTTTTGTTTGAGGGCACAAAGAAAAGGGGCTCATAGAAATGAGCCCAACAAGTTTTAGAATGATGGTGTATTATGCTCGAATCCGAAATTAGGGGCTTCTTATTACACATTTTTTTTTCTCAAAATCCCGGTTGACAAAAACTTGTTCGACGTCGGTGGTCAAATACCTATGGCAGTCAAATTCATGGAATCTGTATCTACCGTGCTAGTATTTTTATTTGTTCGGTGTTAGCGATTAAACGTCCATATGGTCTATATATGGAGACAGTACTTTTGATAGCCCTTTCCTGTAATGGGAGACATTGCTTTTGATGGTCCGTCCCTGTAATGGTTATTTTTTTATCATGTTTGATGGCCCTTGTTGCGGGTGCAAGTTTAAAAGTTTAAAAGTATATTTATATAGTGTTCATGTAGTACTGTAATGTTGTATGTTCATCGTTTTTATTTTACCGGCAAAATTGAGCTGCTAGGTTCTCTTTAAGTTAATAAGTATATAAAAACATATATAGTGCCTAACTTAACCGCTCCCGTGTAGCAGAGACAAGGTGGCTGTGAAACAAATACAAGGACAAAACATAAATGGACAAGAGCACAGTTAGTAGGTAGTACCATACTACCAACCATAGCATCTCGTGTATCATAAAATAAAAGCAAATTAAAGTTGGTTTACTTATTGGTGGATGCAAAGCATACGCACCATTAAAACCATTATTACAAGTGATGACAGACATACATAAATCCAAACGAACGGATGAGATAACGGATTAAAGCAAATGTGGAGGAAATGAAACATCATGTAAACAAAACTGAAGGCCTCCGACTGGGACACACGGCATCGCGCTGCATGGTTCACCACACCCTAGGCATTGTGGCAAAGTTGCAGCTACATTGCACACACTGTCCATGGCAAACAATTCGTCCGGAGCTGCATTCGCCAGAAGCGGGCAAACGCAGCTGCTTTCAGCTTCAGTCAGAAGATCGCATGCAGCACTGATTCAGGTAGTCTTCCTCTGTATCAGGAAAACTACCAGCTGCTGCAAGTCTTAAAATGTAATCACACCCGACAGGCTCACTCGCACCGCGAGGATGGGCAAATACCTTGCTGGTCACACAGGCTCCTACCTTACCAGCGAGATCAGTCCCATCTTGACTGTTACGTTTTTGCTGCATTGTTCTCTCAATTTTACAGGTACACCAATCCTGCATACACTGTCCATGGCACCCAGGTGCGGGCAGACGCAGTCGGTTTTAGCTTCCGAGATCAGAAGACGGCAGCAGTCATCCACGTACTTTTGCTCTGTAACAGGAAAACTACCAGCTGCTGCAAGTTTGAGAACGTAATCACAGCCAACAGACGGACTCGCACCGCCTAGAGGGGGAAAAACCTTGGTGGCCACACAGGCTCCGAGCTTCTCGGCGTCATCGATCGCCTCTTGACTTGACTCGGCATTGCTGCCGGAGCCGGACAGGGCGAGGCCGACGATGAGCACCAGCAGAAGCAGACGACCCACCGGTGAAAGTGAAGCTGAAATCTGCTTCCAGTAGGGCATTATCATCGGTTCCATGAGTGGTGTGTGGTGTGGGGCAGTGGGTTGTGGTGGCGCCATAGTGAAAGCAGGTCCTCGTGGTTGGGACGTTGCTGGGAGTACTGTGTGAGTATGGTTCTTTTTCGGTGCTTGGCCAAGTGCCAACTATACCATCGGGTCCAATTTATACATGTAACAATGACTATGAGGCTACCACCACTGCATGGATGAACTGAACGCGCACTTGAAACACATGCATGACACAATTGTTTTACTTGTCGGTGCAATTGTTTAGTTTGTCGATGCGTTGACAAATCAATCTGGAATCTGATATATAGTACAATATGTGGAAGCACCAATCCAAACGTATCAACATGCTATATGCAAATTTTGTAATCCTGCAGCATGCTTGCCCAATTTGTACTAATTACTAAAGTCAACCGTGATGTGTGCGGCACACGCCAACCTTTAAACTGACCGAACACCTTTTTTTTTTTTAATAATGGATAAATATATTCGGCCTCATCTGTCCGAAGACAGAATCGAGCCACTTATTACCCAAAGAATCTCAACGAACAGTTCAAAATGCACAATCGAGCACCGGAAAAAAAGAAATGACAGCAATGTGTGAACTACGCCTACGCGAAACCAATTCTTCTTGCAGATAGCCATCCGTGCGAGGTAAAAAACTGTAACGCCGTTGTTTCTAAATGATAAGCCACACGGCAGAGTTGCACTCTTGACTCATCACGCCGTTGCAAGCTTGCCCACTGTCGAAGCCAGTGTGTGGCTCTGAAGAGAACCTGTAAAAAAGATTTTGGTTTGCATTTGTCAAACACTACTTCATTTCTGGTTATCCAGATCGCCCAGCATAGCGCAGACGCTGAAATTAATAACAATGAGCTATACTTTCTGTCACCCACTTTGGACCACCTTTCAAATAAGTCTAACACGTTATTAGGTGGTGGGATTCCAAAGAGTACATGAACCACACGTCACAGAAACTTGGCAAAAACACAATCTAAGAAAAGGTGGTTAATTGTCTCTGGCATATGACAAAAACAACATTGTTTATCGCCATGCTAGTTTCTTCTGGCTAAGTTGTCCTTAGTTAGAACCACCCTTTTTTAATACCACACAAAAATTTTAATTTTCATTAGTACTTTAATTCGCCATAAATCCTGTGAGACTATGACTCCATTGTTAATTAACGCAGCATATATAGATTTGACCGTAAATACACCAGATGAATTTAAATTCTACATAAAGACATCCCTATCTTCATTTAAAACCAAGTCTTGAATAGAAGCCATGGTCCTATTCCAATTTACTAAATTAGCCCCCACTAAATTCCTCCTAAAAGAAATATTTAGTGGTGCTGTACTTAAAACCTGTGCTACAGAATCGTTCTTCCTCCAGATAATGTTAAATAAAGAAGGAAATTTATCTTTTAGTTGGTTGTTTCCCAACTAAGTGTCAAACCAGAACCTAGTCTGAGACCCATCATTGACATTAAACGATCCAAAACCCATAAACAAATCCTTCATATTCATTAAACTTTTTCAAAAGTGGGAATCTGTTGGTTTTTAGTACAACTTGCTAGAGTCTTATCTTTGATATACTTATTTCTTAATAATTCTTGCTACATACCATCTTCGTTAAGAAACTTAAAAAGCCACTTGCTCAGTAAGCATTTATTTTGAATATCCAAATTCTGGATACCTAAGCCACCTTGATTCTTTGGCTTTGGCTGACACAGAATTTCCCACTTGGCTAGTCTATAATTATATTTATGTTGGTCACTTTGCCAATAGAATCTAGATCTGTAATAATCTAGTTTCTGTAGCACCCCCTCGGGAGTTCAAAGAAAGACAACATAAACATCGGTAGGTTAGAAAGTACCGAATTAATTAAGACTAATCTCCCCCTGCGGTAAGCAATTTACCTTTCCACCCATTAATCTTTTTTCAATTCTATCCTCTATCATCTTCCAATCTTTATTTTGGAGTTTTCTCACATGCATAGGCAATCCCAAGTACCAAAAGGAGAATTTACCAACTTCACATCCAAACAGTTGTGAATAGTAATCTTCGTGGTCCTTGGCCTTGCCAAAACAGAAAATTTCACTTTTATAGAAATTTATTTTGAGACCAGATAATTGTTCAAAGATGCTCAATCGAAGTTTCATATTGATTGCCTTCTCAATATCATGGCTCATAAAAATTACAATGTCATCCGCATACTGAAGAATTGACAGGCCCCCCTGTATTAAGTTGGGAATTACCCCCTCGACCTGACTTGCCTCCTTGGCTCTGGCTATAAGTATGGCCAACATATCCACCACTATGTTAAATAGTATGGGGATATGGGGTCTCCTTGCCTCAAGTATTTTCTAGTTTGAAAGTACGGACCTACTTGGTCATTCACCTTGATATTTACATTACCTCTTGTGTGAAATGTTGCACCCAATGACACCATTTTTGTGAAAAAAACTTTCATCCTAAGTGTCTGTTGTAAAAAAAACTCCATCTGACATTGTCATATGCCTTTTTGAAGTCTATTTTGAATATTATTCTATCTTTTTTTAAGTATAACTCATGTACCGTTTTATGAAGAATAACTGCCCCTTCCATTATATTTCTTCCTGGCAAGAATGCCGTCTGAGTAGGGCGAATGATTTTTTGGGCAATAGTTGTCAATCTATTTGTTGCAACTTTAGTGAATATTTTGAAGGAGACATTCAGCAAACAAATTGGTCTATACTGCTGAATCACCTTAGCATCGTTTTTCTTTGGAAGGAGAATAATGTTTCCAAAATTAAGGTGGTGTAATGGTAATTCCCCCTTGTAAAAAATATTAAAAAGAGTGTTGACATAAAATGTGGCGGACTGTGCCTCACACACAGCAAGCCGGAAAACGTGGCTTCAATCGGGTGCCCGGACGGTTTGAAATCCGCAGACGTGCCAGTCAGTTTGACCTGAAAGCTAACAAGGGATAAACTGTGAGAACAAAACTGG
>JAKNSH010019801.1:0-27305 GCA_027790015.1 Cymbopogon flexuosus
GTGCACGAGGGAGGAGAGGAAGGGAGGGAGGGATGAGCGGTCCGGGCACTGAGACGGGAGGAGTGCAGAAGGTCGTGGGGAGAGGTCTGAAGTCCTGGGGGGATTTAGAGGGAGAAAGTAGGGCAATATATATGTACTCCCAAACACTATATATGTACGGGAGGCGTGCGGGTGTGCGACGCAAAGAAGAATGAGACGGAGAGTGAGTGAGGCATCCCCAAACACTATATATGTACTCCCTTCATATCATATTTAGGAGTCTTTTTGGAGGAGAGCATGGTTGCGGCAAAGGATGTCGTTCAATCTATCGAGGCAACATTTGGACGCGATTACCCCTGGACCCTCGCAGGCACGCCGCAAACCCGCCCGACTTCCCTCTTGTCTCCTCCTCGGCATTGATCGCGCAACTCCCAACTATAGCATCGGTAAGACTGTCTCTACTAATTAGGGCACTCCTAATGCAAGACTCTACGATAGAGTCCAAGACTTATTACCCTTTATTTATGGTATTTTGCTGATATGGCAGTATATTCATTGAAGAGAGAGGAAGAAAAAACAAGACTCCAAGTCTTATTTAGACTCCAAGTCCACATTGTTTGAGGTAATTAATGGGTTTAGACTCTATGGTAGAGTCTGCATTGTAAGTACCCTTATAGCATCAATCAAATTTTTTCATGCAACGTAACCCGGAAGGATAATTATAACATCAATCAAATTGTTCCTTGCAGCGCCCATTAAATACGAAGGGGTAGATGGACAGACGGCCGAAGAAAACGAGAGCCTGCACGGTGCGAAAAAACAAAAAAGAAAGTCGCCAAAACGTGCGCGCGGACTGCCAAAACGGAGCAAGATGAAAACAAACCAAAAGCTGAGGTCGCGCAGGGGCAAAACGTTGCCGCGAACGGCCAAAACGCGGCATCAAAAAAACTAAGCGAACCGATGAGGACTCGAACCAGCAACCTGCTTCTTCGGACAGCAAAGGACTAGCAACTTGATCTAAGCGTCTGTGCTACACAGCTAACAACTGTAGCCCTATTTAATAAAAGGGTAGACATGGAAAAATACCCTCTAATTAATCTTTTCTTGGTATGCGTACTCATGTTCTAAACGACTTCTAAATATGATATGGAGGGAGTATATATACCTAACGATGCATATCGGGCCTAGCTTGGACATATTGGGCCTCAGCCTTTATCCATGGTAGGCCTTTTAGTGTGCCCGTGGAGGGCGTATTAAGATGCCCGTCATGGTTAATATGTATTTTCCTTGACCACGGTAAATAAAAAAAAATGTCCATGACCTCTGTTAATGGCAGCACTAATTGTGATGGACAAAAAAATGTGCCTTCCTCGATCATGCCTAGAGGGGTGTTCGCAAAACAATTTCCATAGTAGTGAATGTTTCTTCATTAAGGCAACATATAATCAACAAGAATAATGCAGTCTCTGGTGTAGTGCCCTCGGCCTTTGTCTTTGCCAAGGAAACGAGAATATCACCCCACATTTCATGTCTTAATAACTGAAAACTGCAAGTACCGTACTGGCCCATACCAGGAAGAATTATCAGCTTGTTTGTATTTATTTAGCGTTGAATTCACATTCCACTGGACATGGTTCCTTTAGATGTTAATGATTCTGAGAGAGATCAGGATGTACGGTCTGTCCTTTACTGCAAACCCTTTCGTCTTCCTCCTCAGTGCCCACCATCTGCTGATTGGCAGCCAAAGTATAGACCGTGGCCAAGAACCCAAGAAGCTAAATGACCTCTTCAATGCTCTCGCGGTTGTCCTGCCATCGCTAGTCAGCACCTCCCTGCATCCATCATTTCTTTTATCTGCATATCTACTTTCCTTGTGCCTCCCATTTTCAGTAGACAACCATTATCTCAATATGCTACCCATTTCCTAGCTCTTAGGTTTCTCATTGTTCTATGTTGGTGTTCTAATGTTGGGTGTGCAGCCATACATACAGTGATAACATCCATTCAGTTGACGCTTATCTATTTTATATATTGAGTCAGGTGTAAAGCAGTTATGGTGCAATTTTAGTAGCTGAACATAGTGACAATGGGCATTTAATTACCCTTGAGGCAATAGTCGACACTCTGACCAGGCTGAACCACTACTCCACATAGACCTATGCTGATGGTTCACTTCCTCCCCTTGAACTGTACCGTTTTAGCTTCCATGTAGGGCGGCACTATATAACGGTTGGTTGGGGTAAGAGACATGGCACCGGAGGCTCCAATGATACAGGTGGATATGTAGAAACCTGTTACAGGTTTGAAGCCTCAATTTGTGATTCCACAATTGTGAATATATTATGATTGTTAAATGACATCCCACATATCGTGGTTTACTAGTAACCGGTTATGAATTACTAATATACGTTCGATGAGGCAAACTAGAAAATGAACTACGAAGTTAAACATTATTCTGTCTTATCTATAAAATTAGGACATGAACTTATTCATATTGTGCAAAGGGAACCCTTATTTTTCCACTTGCCTTACCATTTCCTGTATGCAGGAACAGTTCAAAATTAAGGTAAGTTTTTTAACTTTAGTCGCTTTAACGCACCAATGTGCTGAGCAACACGAAAAAGCATCTCTCGAGTTGATAGTGCATCTGTCCTGCTATAGGTTGCAAAAGTCCTCTAGCTGATCTTCGAAACTAATGAAGTTAATGTCTGATGGTAGTTTGCTGGTCTGTATATATAATAGGGACCCAATACCAAATACAATCAACATTTAGGACCAAAAGCAATAGTAGTGGGGATGGAGAACACAAGAAGTATATATTAGAACAAAAAAATAGCTATGAAGGCTCAGCCGCAGGGTATAGCTAAAACAGTCGATTAAGTCGGCAAAATGTGTATTCAGGCAACTTATGTTCAGCATACTGCTAAGTCGCCAGATCAGTTGGTATAGGCGGGCCAAAGGTTGGTGTAACAAACTTTTCACCCGTTCATAGGCTACAACATGTTCACACATGAAAACATCACCTGGTTCCTCCAATAATGAGTGCATTTTGCAAGACACTTCACAGGAGTATGCCGTTAAGAAGATGTTACACACAGGATCATCCCTATTCAATGGACACAAGCTGATCTGGAAAACATGGGCGCCGCTCAAAATTAAGATATTCTTGTGGCTGGCATTAAGACGACGACACTGGCACTAGTAGAGAACTGACTTCTATTCCCGGCTCACTTTTCACGGTTACTCTCGGTAAATTTTGAAACCGGGAATAGAAGACCTTTATTCCCGGTTGGTGGCTCCAACCGGGAATAAAGTCCCTCGCCCAACGGCTCCAATCTCCCCGGGGCACTTTTATTACATAGTAATTAATTTAACAGTGGTTATAAAATATCTGTAGAGATGAGCCGGAATTGGATGTACAATGTTGATCGTCACTCTCAGGAGTTCATTGATGGGGTGCATTATTTCTTACGTGTGGCCGAGGCAAATAAGCGAGACGGTGGTTTTATGCTGCCCATGTGCCGTATGTAAGAATTCGAAGGAATATGTCTCCTCAAGAAACATCCATTCACACTTGTTTAAGTCCGGTTTCATGCCGAACTATATTTGTTGGACCAAGCATGGAGAAAGCGGTGTAATAATGGAAGGAGAAGAAGAAGAACTGAACGACGAGGATATAATTGCTCAATATGCCGGTGCCTTTAATGATACTACAATGGACGATGCAGATGAGGAAAACTCCCTGTAGCCAGAAGCACCATAGTTCTGTATGTCAGAAAAATATTATTATTGGATTTCTTACACATTCTGGGTTCATAACCAACCTGATAGCTTTATAGTTAAACTGGTTTAGGCAAGGATAAAAATCACCCATATGAACTCAAAACTGGTTCGCAGCCTGCATTAACCTATTTACACCTGATCCTGACCCATTTGACCAAGACTTATAGTTTCCCTGTGATATTCTGGTAACCACCCAATTCCTGACCAATTCAAAGCAGTTTAGGAGACCAATAAGGAGAAAGCTACCTCCAGCTTCACTAATTTTAAGTTTTTAATCCTGGTGACAGGTAATCAACTGGTACCAAACAAAGCAATAGGGTACAGCTTCTCACTCCCACTGCTTTTTCTTGAACCGCAAGGACTACCGGTCATTATAAGTACTCCCTCTGTTCCAAATTATGTCGTTTTGACTTTTTTGGTACATAGATTTTGTTATGTATCTAGACATATGTTATACCTAGATACATAGTAAAATTGATGTACCAAAAAGTCAAAGTGACTAATCATTTGGAACGGAAAGAGTAATAAAGAGCAAACCAAAGAATAACAGTGAACACCCAACACACATGCCAACTGTACAAAAGGGAGGAAAACAAACAGAGAAGAGGCAAACAAAAAGGGGTCCTAACCAGTGTAAACAACTAAACATCCAGTTTCTCACTCACTAGTCTAGTCTTCTATTGAAATAGTTCCATGATTGGAATAAATCATCCAACGGCCAACACAAAGGGGAATATTGCTCAGTGTCATCATCATGGACACAAAGTTGATAAATAGAACCCAACGTGTACTTGAAATGTGGTCATCACAGTAGATATAATATTCAACTGATACCTTTTTATAATGGTATTGAGCTACTTTTCTCATAAATTTAAGGAAAATAAAAATCCATATATATTTTTTTAGAAAAACTGCTCCACGCCCTATCATACTGCAACTAATTTGCAACATAAAAGACAAATGATTTTCCTTTAAAAAGGAAGAGTTAATTAATAGACGAATGAAGAAAATCAAGCACCAGACCTTAGAGCCTGAGATCGCGATGCATGAATTGGAATTACAGATAGCCTGGTGGCGCCATGGTTATACAGAGCATGACAACGCAGTGACTGGATTCTCATCAACTTTTGCAGCTCCTTCAAAGGAGGTAACTACAATATATAAACAAAGTCCAAAATAAAAAATTGCACAATTAAACTGTAATAAAGTGGTCCAAATAATGAGTGAGAAAATTTTCAACCAAATGTTAGAAGATCTGTAAAGAATCTTACATGATTTGGATTAACCACTCTAAATGCAAGACAATATGTCGAAGAGTGTTCCGAATCTTCAAAGATGATTTGCTTTTCAGTTCTCCCCCTTCTTTCTACTACTGAAGAAGCCCACTTAACTAAATACTTCCTTAAACCTTCTCCACCCCAACGATACTCGATATGTGATCGGTATTTATGGTCCAATGCAAATGTAACACGGGAATTGCTTGGCACATCACTAGACTGTGATGGATAATATATATCACTCCCACTATTGCATATAAACGCATCAAAGTCAGTAGGGAGCATGCCTGTGCGTACTATTACAGACTGTAGCTCTGCTATTGTCAGTGAAGTCGACAGCACAAAACCTGTAGAACCTGGCATAGTTCCAGTGCGTGTAGCCTCAACAGAATTTCTGATAATTTGAATTAAATCTTCCTTGTTAACAGAGTCTACAGCAATAACAAATATATGCTTCCTGCACTGAACAGGCACCTTCTGGTCTTTGCATGGGAAAGCAGGACGTCTTGGACCCAGAGTTAATATCCTTGACAAGTAATTCTTGCAATGCTCAGGCCAAGAAAATTGGTGTATATTTTTCAATCCATTATCTCGACATCTTGACCAAAACTGCTTTTCAGAAAGCATCTTATAAAGGGCATCTGCAATTGCATGCTGATCATGGGGATCAACAAGGAGACCATTTTCCAGAACCTACATCAACATCCACCAAAAGGATCCAATCTATTACAGCTGTAAGTCAATAATATGCTATTAATTCTATAAATGGTACAATGTGATTCATGAACCTGATGAATTTCAACAGCAGCCCCATTTTTTGTTGCAATAACAGGCAACCCGTGCATAGCAGCCTGCTCACAAAAAGAACAGATAAGTAAGGGCATGGAAATGGTGAGATACATAAATGAGTTTCTGATTTCAATAGTTCTGACCTCTATCAAGGTGACACCAAATTGTTCAAAGTAAGCAACATTTACAAAAGCGCCCTGGCATACATATGACAAGAAAAGTTGTACTGGTGAATACTTAAAACAAGAAAATGGCTACTGTATTTCACTTGGATATACCACAAATGCTTGTTGGAAGAAAATCAAAGCAGATAGATATTAAAGATAAGTGCTTCAATTCTTGGCATACAAAATAAGGGTTAAAAACATGGCACCACCATTTTTTTTGGCCTAAAAATATTGTACCTTTGTTCTTGCTGCTAAACGATAAATATCAGGAACTTCTGAGTGCTTGTGATGCTTTGGGTATGCCACTTGACCATATAAATCGTATTCATCAATCAATGTAAGCACCGATGTCAAAACAGATGCACTGATTTTGTTCATTTTGGAAATAGCCTCACGGTTGCCCATTATCAATGTCTGGAATGAAAAATCAAAAGGTACCAAGGAAAAGGTATAAAATTCCATATTAGTAACAGCTTTAATACAATTATGATATTGAAACGCAATATACCAAAAACACTAAAATGTCAGGTTATCGGTGTTATCTTACAAGGTTAGCAAGTTCCCTCAACGGATGGCATTCACCGAATGCCTTCACAAGCGTTGCAATATTCTTTTCAGCATATGGACGGGCAATAGCCAGAATCATAGGTTTCCTAGGATTTGTGAAGAACCGCATTATCTGTCATCACATACATACCATCAGCACAAGAACTTTAAAAAACACAAACATGATTAACAGGAATAAACAGCTGTATCAAGTCAAATAAAATGTAAAATCCTGCATGTAGGCATCTTAAATTAATCTCACAACCTCAAACCAAATAGACGGATCCTCAGAGGCTGGAGATGGGTTATCTTCATCTCCATAGCTATCAAAATCATGAATCAATTGGCCAAATTCAACTCCTGGAGGAATTATCTGCAGAGCAAGTAATAGAGAACTTGAGCATTTTAAGCCTCTATATTATAGATAATGACAGAAAGAACACATAATGCTAATTGCCCACCTATAAAATATGACAAAAAATGCAACTAGTGAGTAATTGTTTACGGAATCAGAGGAATAGTTTACTTACAACCATACGAGGCATATAACGACCATAACAGTTAGCACCACGCTTGACCAATGCACGGAGCTTCCTTGCAAGCATGACTTCAAAACCATCATACAAGTTCCATTGTTCTTCTATTTCTTGCCTTGTGCTTGCGATAACTATTTCAGATGCATCAAGGGACAACTCCTCTGCCTCAATTCGGCGCATTATTTTGTATGTCACATTTATTTGTTCTCTTGTCTGTCTTCCTTGCTTGAGAAGCCCTTCCAGCTTATCTTTCCCAAGAAAATGCCCGGTAAACACCATGGGAACATTAAGTGCTCCAGATAGTAGAGCAGCAGCAACTCCAGCACTGGCATAATGGCCATGAATCACAGCAGGCCACACTGGGCACACACTGCCAGTTTCTTCGCCAATAGTTTTTGACATGCGCACAATATGACCTAGTGCACCATCAACAAATTCTTGAATGAAAGGCCAGATATTTTCTTTAGCTAGATGCTTGTCTTTGGGGCCAAATGGTATTCTGATTATATGTGCACCACTGTTCTCTCCTCGTTCGCATTTAAAGTGCTTGAAAGTTGTTGAAGCCAGCATCTCATCTGGTTCACCATAGCCACGATCAAAATTTGGGGCTACGATTTGTCTTGTCAATAGATCAACCCGGTAAACTCCAGGACATGAACTTAATGCCTTAGCAAGTTCCACAACATATTTGACCTATGAAACAGCACACAATGGATGAAAGTGAGATCATGTCCTTGTATCTTTTTAGTAAATATCTTCGAAACATCAAATGGACTATATAGCTGCTCCGTTAACTACAGGATAGCGTTTGAGTTATTTATTCTGAAGAAAGAATTGCAGTTATATTTGATTCTATAAATAAATGCACCGATGATACCATTACCTGGCCACCAGTATCTGAATCACGGCCAAGCTCCATATTCTCTCCACGTATCAGGCCATGAAGACTACAGTATAATACATCATAACACAAATTCAATGGCAAATATATTTCAACACAAATACCAGCAAGCCAAAGGATTACATCATATTTAAATTGGGCTATATGGGCAACTTGCGAAACCACCGATTCTAAGAATAGTATGAACAGTATGCAGTGTTCAGGCTAAATTTGTGGAAGTCAATTTCCTTATGACCTTCTTTCAATTTAATGTAAATCATTTTGTAACAGATATGAATAGCATGTTGTCACATGATGAATTAGTTACATGCAGCTTAATCAATCTGTAGCATGTACATAAAGGTATTAAAACAATATACAGTAGAAGTTGTTACATAAATTATTATGTACCTGATTAACACTATGTATAGCTTGTCAAATGAACTGATCCTAGGTGTGTTCCCAGTTGTGCTGTCACCGTAGGCAACAGATGGATCACCAGCGTCTTCTCCCTTCACTCCTTCAAAAAGATCTTCAGACATTTCTGCAGTAGCATCATTCCGTGGCTTCTCAGTCTCTAGACGGCGTTTGGACAAGCGAGTGGCTTCCTCTTTCTCAAACTGAATATTGACATTTACATAACAAAGAAAAACTATATTAAATGGAAGAGATAGAAGTTTAAATGCAACTGACCATATAATTATCACATAACAAGATAAAGCGGAAATGTAAAAATAAACTGAAGAATAAAATCTACCTTTTGATAACAACATTATCAGATCAGAAATAAAAACATTCAATGCACAAAGGATACATTATAATGTCAATATATCTCGTGAGTTTTGAACTAGTGAGAGCTGTTGGAACATTTAAGTACAAGTAAAAATAAGGACTCTAAACCCAAGAGGCCAACTTTATTTAGCATGCATGTTAAACTAATTCAATGAGTTTCGTTGGACTGAACAATCGATTCCTTTTTTATTACTTAGAGAAAAGGACCGCTAGGCATATGAACATGCCATGCAATAACAATATGCCTAGCGGTTGCACTGATTCCTTTTTGATGAAGTCAATTGATAAAGGATTAAAGGTTGATTGATGCTATCCTCCTAGATGTGTACAATTGAATAACTGCACAGCACTGATTGCTGCCCGATAGGAGAAATTTGTATACATTGTTTCCACCTTCTACCAGGTAAAACACCTGCAGTTTGGAGGTTCAGGACTTCAGGTTAGGTGAAGACTGAAGAGTAGAAGGGCAATTTAGAAGCTTAGGTTCTTAGGACCTGTTGATCTTCATAGTGTGCAAAATCAAAATTTAGTAGATGTTAATTTGTGGTTATAAATACTGACATATGGATCATAGGTACCGATTAAAATGTACAAAAATATTTCAATTACATTGATAATGTGCTAGGATGCTGCATAGCCAATTTTTACTATATTAAATCTTCATCGCAGTAAAATCTAAACTTGCAATAAAGATCTTGGAACAAGGTGTACACAAAGTTGTTTAGTATAAATGCCCTTACTGGTTCAAAGTTCTAGTTCAGCTTGTTTTCATGAACTAACCTTGAATTATAGCCTTATAGTGTTAAGAGTGTAAGCTCTCAAATATACTTCCTTGGTAAGGTACTGATGGGCAACTAGGAATAGACAATAAGAATGAGAGCATTCCATGTGTTTTTTTTTCTGGTTGAGACATGAGAGAAACTTTTAGTCTACAATACAGATTTAAATCTTCAGTCTTTTTCAACCACATGAGGCACACCTCAGTCGCTTAGTCTGCATTAAATGGTGAATGGACTGAAGGGGCAGAATTAAATGCAGAAGTAAAAATTGTTGGAATTGAGCATAGAAAATGGAATATTAGTTTGTAAAACAGATAAATAGTGTCTTGATAGATAAGACTTCTTGATTTTTCATGTCACAATGTACAGAGACAACCTGAGCAAACTTGGCAGTCCTACCAAACATGATGTCCAGGACACTTCATAGTTATCTATTAGAAAAAAAATGCCCTTTTCCAGCATACAATGGAGAATTATGTTAAAAAATAATGCAATGGAGAACAACATGTGACTGGACTTTATTAACTGATATGAGTATGCATTTATTACAAATTTTTCTAAAGGAATAGCATATTTACTGCAGATTTTAGTGACACTGTTACCACTAAAACACGCTTTGGTCCATCAACCTTGGTAGATAACCAATGCCTCTGGCTAATTTTCACTATTCTTGCTTTACATGCTCAATTTGTTGCTGATGAAAACAAACTTAGACTAATATGACTGGATGCTTTGTGCTTTGCAGTGTAGTGTGTCCTATTCTGAGGTCAGTGCGCCCATCAACATATAGTGATCATTACAATCTTTCCATACATCTTTAGTGGCATAGCTAAATTTTCTTTCACATTCTAGCATTTCATCGGGCAGTTTTTGATGAATTGACAAAGTAACTATAGGGGTAACAAACTGGAGGCCAGGTGATAATAATAGCTTAACTTACAGACCCAATCACACATATGGAGCTTGAAAAGCTTGGCATTTTGTTCCAATGTCGTATCCCATCATAAGTAGCGATCAGATAAGACAGAAACATCCTACGCGTGCTACCTGGTCCAAATCCATGTGGAACTTTTGCTCAATACCTTTGCAAAGCTTATCGAGAAGGACCATAGCTCGATGAGCCCTCCAAAGAAACATTTTATCGAACAGATCCTGATGCTCTCTAAAAATGCACCTATGCCAAGATCAATCCTAGTTCCAGCTAAACGCTAATCCAACCCACATCTCCTCTTTCAGGAGCACAACCCAATCCGGCTTGCGGATTGAATTATCAAAACCGAGACGGGCACAAAAAGCTCACAGGAACATAAGAAGGCAGCACGACGAAGGGAGAGAAGAGAAAGGAAACGAACCAAGAACAAAAAGGCGCACCTCCTTCTTCTTCCTGGCGAGGTTCCAGATCCTCCAGGTCATGTTCTCCAGCCGCGTGTTCTTCTCCTGCGGGCTCCGCATCGCGTTCGCCTGCGCCCACCCACCACGTGCACACGCGGCCGCACCGCCGCACACACAGACACAGATCGATCAACAACACGTCCAGCGGATCACCAGCGAGGAGAAACGTAAGCGAGCATCGGAGCCATGGAATCGGAGCGCGAGCTCGCCCTCAGCGCGCGGCGAACGCGCGCGGGGGAGGAGCAGAGCCGCCGCGCGGCGCGAGGGAGGCAGGGAGCACGCACGCACGCACGTACCCGGAGCCAGGTCTTGTAGAGGTCGGTCTCGTCGTAGCCGGTGATGACCTCCTCGACGAAGTAGCGCGCGGGGGAGAAGTGGCCGCGCTCGCGGAGCAGCAGCGAGGGCCGGTCCCCGCCGCCTCCGCCCCGGCCCCTGGCGGCGGCGCCAGCGCCGGCGCCGGGGCCCGCGGCCGCCGCGCCCTTGCCGGCATCGAGGATGGCGTCGAGGTAGCTGTTGATCCAGTTGTCGTTCCCGTACATCGCCGCCGGCGAAATCGAGGCGAATGGGGGCGGGCGGTTGCGGTGCGGGTGGGGGCAGGGAAGGCAGGGAAGTGGGGGTGGCGAGGACGAGGGCGGCGACGGGAAAAGAGAGAGAGAGGGAGAGCGCTACAGAAATGGAAAGGAGACGCGACATGGAATTGGAAATGGGTTGTGGTTATTGCCCTGCACGGCTGTTGCCAGCGGGTGCGCGGATTCGTATTGTCTCCACCGTTGGATCTGGATCCGACGGTGGACTCGTGATCGAAACGTGTCCCAGTGGGAGCGCTTTTGTCACTGTGCTGTGTTGGCAATTTCTAGCAACTTGGAAATAGGATATGTAAGACGCTAAAAATGTAACGTCGAAATCAAGAAAATGGTATGGTGTGGTATACTCCCTCCATCCGAAAATAATTGTACTTTTTTGACTTTCAGCATTCTTGTTTGACCATTCGTCTTATTCACAAAGTTTTAATAAATATTATTTATTTTATTATGACTTAATTTATCATTAGAAATATTTTTATAATAATTTATTTATTTATTTATAAAAGAAATTTAAATAAGGCGAATGGTCAAACACTAATAGTATCCGTAAAAAAAGTACACTTATTTCTGGAAGAAGAGAGTACTTCTCATGTCATACTAGCTGATATATATAGTTGGAGTTTATGATGTTACTCACCCAGTCACCCCCTGATGGTAACGTTGAGACAAACGACAAACACATCTGGCTGGTAATTCGGTCGCTTCGCAATGGAAAACTGTTAGTTCTTCTTCATCCACTCAAATTCACAAGAAAATGAAATTTAGCGCCCCCAAAAAAGAATTTTTTGGCAAGAGATTCGTCTGGTGGTGCTAGCTTTTGTTCCTTGATCGAAAGAGCACGCTCCCCAGCTGTTGGCGACTTGGCGTCCACTCCACACACAATAATGCATTCATGTGATAGATAATGTGATATATTGTATGAATTCCGGGTGACCTTGTTCAGGTTAAGGGATTCCTGTGTTACTTGATGTGCCAGTTGGATTTAGTCTAGTACTAGTTCATTTAATTTTTATCTAGAAAGTCTATGCCCTGCTCCGCAGGAAAAGGCATTTTTGTGGCGAGACCGATTACTTTCGCCGGCATATAAATACAGTAACACGACCTGGTATATTCCGAAAAGGGAAATAAATTCAGTTTGAATCCGAGTCATCTGACCGACTGATCCTGCAAGCTGCTTCTTCCACTGTGTGCTGAGCTGATTCCGGGTCCAGGCAGGTGAGGTGTGTGACCGCGGCGGCAGGCAGCAGCAGCAGCATCTTTTACCTTTTCCCGCTTGCCAAGGCAATTGAATTTGACCCGTGCAGGGCAGCTAGCAGGGCTCCCACGCGCCGTGAATTGACCATGCCACATGTGGGACAGGAGATTTTGGAAGGGCGAGTCTGACTGCACGTTCGTTCTGTACCAATGAATGATCGTCCTTTCGCCTTCGTAGCGATTGGTCAACCACAAGCAACAATACGTACAATATGCCCAACACGACATGTGTGACGTGGCGTATTGCATTGTAAGATCAGCTTGGTAAAAGCGTGTCATTTGTCAATTTGTCAAGGTTGTTTGATAATGCCCGTAATGTTCTTTCGTGGCTTGAAGAGGTGCGTGCTATTTTTAGGTGAAAAGACCAATCTGCAGCCTCGAGATTAATTGATGGATCGATTTTCAACATTAAGTTATGATCATACATGTTTTTCAACCGTTCAAAACTGATAAACAGGGCCCTCTTGAAGTTTTCAAAGCTGTTTTCTATTAGAAAAATACTCCCTCCCTCCCAATGAACATGCAATTATAGGAAGCGTGCCGGTCAAACTATATTAATTTTGATTAAATTTATAGCAAAAGGTATTAACATTTATGTCTCAAAATAAATTTATTGTAAAAAATATATTTCATAACTAATCTAACGATACTTATTTTGTCTCATAAGTATTAATATTTTTTCATATAATTTTAGTCAAAGCTCACGTTGCGAGCAACTTATTTAATCTCTAAAACTTCATAACTATTACTTTTTTTAAGAAAATATGATCTATTTGTGTATGGATACCCTTTTTAGAAGTAAATTGATACTAGTTTAATTGTTTTTCAGTGAGGTTTTAGAAACTCTAAAATCATCTAGTTTCGATAGTTTAGGGCATGTGGTACGTGTGGTCACGTAATCTAGGGATCGAACATTAGTCTATCGTGTAAGATGATGATTGGAAAATTAGACCTACCCATACACTTTACACTGGAGTTATGTCTTATCATTCATCAGCAAAATCAATTGGATTGAAATAAAGATTCCTTTTGTTAAATATATATAAACCCTTGGTTTTCAATTGGCGGTGTGTTGATTTGAGAAGGTTGAAGCATTTCCATGATCCTGAGTTAGACTTTCGATATGTTTATCTTGATAAACACAATTAGGAGGAAGAGCTAAAATAATAATTATAAAGCCCTTCACTCCTTAGGAATGCTAGCCATCACCGAGAGTTAGACTCAAGATGCAAGCAACTACACAGGTGTGTTTGGTTGAATGCATCCACTTCATTCTAACTGTGTGGATCATATAAATAATTTGAGAAGAAGTCTATTTGGTTACTTGCTAACTGGATGCTTGTGGTCTTCATGAATAGATGCAAAAATATACCCCCATCATGTCTAGGATGGATAAAATAAGATTTACTAGCTATATGTTGGTCGGATGAATTCAGACATTCGAAGTCATCTTGTATTGGCACGCATGTCAAGTTTTTTGATCCACCCATACTAGCAACCAAATATCTTCGATAAAGGCATCCGGAGAAGATTACTACATCCATCCCGACCAAACCAAAATATTTTTTTTAATGTAGACCAATATTTTTACTTTTTTTTTAGCAGAACCAATATTTTTACTGAGACAGTACATTCAGTATCGAAAGCAACCAAACACATCCACGACGACGAGCCCATCCATGCACCATACCAGTCGCCGTGCCCTCTCGTCGCCATGGACCCCATGGCCGTTAGAATAAATAAATCAATAGATATTGGCATATTGCCCCCACTTGCCATTCTCCGATGCTCACAACGCAAACCGGGGCCCACCGAGTCGCTGACTCGCTGACGCGGCGGCGCCGCGACGGGTCACCATCCGCCTGGCCCGCGACGGCGGCCACACGGCGCCCCCCGCCCCGGCCTTAGCGTGCGCCAAGCGGCGGCGCTGTCGGTCCGCCTCGCCGGTGACGCGATTCTGAATTCTCTGCCCGCGAGGTCACCACGGTTTCCTCTTCCATCAGGTGAACCGTCGGATCCGAGTCACCGGTGATCGAAGCTCTCGCCAACGCCGCCTAGTACAGCTCTGACCTGGCGCAACGCCTAGTATTAGCGGGATTTGTTAATTGCCAAACCCACGGTTTGGTGTGGATGATGATCTAGTACGGTTGGCATAGGAGTTTGGTTTATGTCTGTGGGCTGGTGCACTTGGATTCTCTCTGGACACTGGAGCAGCTCAACTTTCACGGTTCCTCGCGTGGACGGCTTCTTGTGGGATTGCCATGGTTCTATCTTACCACTTGTTGGTTTGAATTTTTTCACATGTACTCTGGAGTGTTTCTTTTTGAAAGGACCGAAGTACAGTACTACAGTAGTATTTTGGACGAGTTAGACCTTGTTTAGATTGCAAATGTTAGAAAATTTTGGCACTGTGGCACTTTTGTTTGTATTTGACAATTATTATCCAATCATAGATTAACTAGGCACAAAAGATTCGTCTCGTGATTTACAATCAAACTGTGTAATTAATTATTTTTCTATCTACATTTACTGCTTCATACATATGTCTCATTCAATCTGACGGAGAGAGAGTGGGAAAACTTGCAATTCCAAGCCAATTTAAAAAGGCCTTACTTGCTTTTGGGACGAGATGGAGGTAAGTTGTATCAAGTGTGGGGGATTATTTATTTATTTATTTTTGAAGAAAAGTTGAAAGCTGTTGAATGTTTCGAGATGGAAAATTACTCCTAAGGCAAGTGGGATTAGTTTGAGACGGCGATAGCCAGCGGTTTGAAAATTTTCTTGGACTCGGTTTTTGAATCACCAGTATGAATTGAAGAGAGACGTGTCTTTTTTTTAAAAAAATATTGTCATACTCCAAGGGGTATACTGTATTCCAAGGGGAAGCGAAGGTCTTTGTATTGCTATATATTATTCGTTTATTATTCACTGGAAAATCTGAATATTAAAAAGCAAAGCAAGAATAAGAAGATTGTGACTGTGACGTGGACTCAACGAAATGGTGGAGAACCTTTTCAGGTGACGTGCGAAAGGTTTTAGGGTATTCACAGTGCAGACTCTTTAGTCTAAATCTATTTATTATCTCAAACGTTGTGGACTTGGAGTCTAAATAAGACTTGGAATCTTGTTTTTTTTTCTCCTTCTCTCTTCAATAAATATATTGCTACATCAGCAAAATACCATAAATAGAAGGTAATAAATAGTCTTATACTCTATGGTAGAGTCTTGTATTAGGAGTGCCCTTAGAACGACATTATGTGAAGATGTAAACTAGTAGGATCCATGCAATCATCATCATCACGCTACCGGTTCCGAGATAGGCTGGCTTCATGGGCCAGGTCTTGCATTGGGCCAGGTCTCAGTTTAAAGAATGGTCTAGCCGACCTACTGCACACTTGTCCGTTTCTCAATGGGACAATTCATATCACCAGCATGTGTCCACATTATCTCATTAACTAGGCAATAAGATGGAAAGGGATTATACTAATCCATATATAAACAAATTTCCACTGGCCACAGCGACAGGCGAAAATTGTTCCTGAATAACTGGGAAACTGATGTTTATTGTATGTACGTATGCAAAATGTTACATATATGTACGGATTCAGTCGTATTATTTCCACTATTTTTTATACAAGTTCAGCATTCAGAGTTTCAGATCCACAGAGGTCACCATGGCTCCTTTGGCGTGGAATCAGGTAGCTGGACTTGCCATTGCCAGTCTGATAACTGGCTCTGCTACTTCCAAGAGAAGCGAGTATTAGCAGCAGTGCTATGCTGCAATTGTCCCACAGAATTCATGCTATGTAACATCCTGCGAGATCTGCTTCCTAGAATAGGGAAATCAGATCCTCAAGGTTCTCGAGATGGAAATGGTTCTTCTTCAGCCTCCTGCGGCGCGTGCTGCTTGTCCTGTGCATCAAACAGTTGCCATTTCAGTCGGATCAGATGGATAGATGGCAACAACAGTTAAGAGCTAAACAAAACACAATTGCAAATTGCGAAAGGTTATAGTCAAACTGGCATGCGTTAAGCTAATAACAGAAGCAACAGATGCGCATAGCATTTGAAAACAATATTTGCCCTATATAAAAACTGTAAGTAGGACACACACCAATATTGGTTATGAAACACCACAGTGTCTGCTGGAACAGGATTCCCATCATCATTTCTGTTCCACTGGTAGACAGCATGAGTCCTGTTTTTCAGTTGTAAAAGTGAATGACCATAGCTGGCCTCCCTGAATGCTGAGTAGTCTGGCTGGGGGTCGTAAAACCTGCAACATGGTGGGTTAACCCAACAGGCAAGCCTTGTAAGACTTTGGACGAAAGCAACAATGTGAAGGAGAAACTATCTATCTCTGATGGTAAGGTGAGACGAGACTTGAAAATTGAAACCATGACACCTCAACCACAATTTTCTGTCTAGTAGGACAGATGAGTGTATGAGTTCAGTAAACAAAATAACACCAATAAAACGTTTGCTGGCTATTGGTTCCTCTCACCTTGAAGCAAGTCCTTCCTGGTTGCCTCCATCACCAACTGTTATGTAAACGGGAGCAGATTTGTTTGGCACTGGATATCTATTTCCCGATGTTATGTTGTAGTTGACATTAGAAATGCGGTACTGCAAGTGTAGGTATCAATGAGAAATCAACATTCAACTCTGAAGGAACAGATTGACAGTCCAGACTAAACTAAAAATTTCTTCCATGTGAAAAGAAAAGAAAAAATTAGAAGGAAACTTTGCTGAAGGGAAGAACTTACTGATCTCTCATAAGCATGAACATGCCCTGCAAATACCAAGTCAACCTTGTACTTCACAAACCATTTCTCAAAAGCAGCCCTCATACTCTCACCCTCCATATAATGTGCCTCATTGCTGTTGTACATGGGAGAATGCATGAGAACAATAAGCCAAGGTGTCTTTTCCCTGTCCACACGCTTGAGTTCATTCTTCAGCCACAACCATTGAGGAGTATATTTTACTAATAACCATCAGAAGTTTAGAAGTTAGGTCATAAGCTTGAATGAGAATATGCCACAGAAGAAACTAACAAATCAACTACTAAGTAAGGAGCAACCCAGCTACTAAATCAAGCATGTTTCTGAAATCTAGTAGTATATATGATGCCAATTTAAAGGGATTACTGTAAGCATGTACTCATTAGGGAAGCATTATTTGGCTAGTGAGTGAGAAATGACTACATTTCAGTCAAATCTTGCCTTCTGTGCAAGCTTGCAAATCCAAGTCCATTCATGAATTTGCAATGTTTTTGCATCGTGCGAAGAGGAGTCATTTTCCCCTTATAAGTGACTGGGTAGATTCTTTTGTATAAACCTAGCTTCCTTTTCATTGTTTGTTCATTCAGCTGTTTAACTTTTTTTTTTCCTAATATATATATTTATTTATTCAGTAGGGATTCACCCCTCCTGTTTGTTTCAATTAGGGAAGCATCAATACCTATTTCCCGCCCAATTACAACTGTTCATCACTTAACAGCCCAAAACCAAAGGAACCTTAGATATATAAATAGAAGTAACAAGGTGTAAGACACAAATGACTTTAAACTTCTTGCAGCCAGAGAACTCCATATGTAATGTCAAAAACAAAATAAAAGCTTGAAGAGAATGTTACCAAATGGAGAGTAGCTAGACAATACGATGATATGAGCAGAGGCACGCCTGACAGCATACCACATAGGAGAACTGCTCTTTGATGACAAATATGGAGTCATATATCTATGCAGATATGGCTTGAATGTAGAAGTTTCTCCCTGGAAATGTCAAAAATAAAATAAAATAAAGAAGTTACTGAAAGAAAAGACAAGCACGGTTTTACCTTTTAGAAGCAGGTTTAGGTAGTTATGTTCAAATGGAAGGTGCTGCATTCTATTAGCAAAGATGTGAACATAAATTACCAGATCAGGCCTGTACTCTATTTCATGGTTTCCAGTATTCCAAATCCATGGCTGGTATGCAGTACTGCGCTCAACAAATCGACCCCAAGAATCCCAACGAATGCCATCATTATGTTCATATCTATCAGCATACGATAAGTCCCCAACAAATAGAACTGTTTGACCTCCGGTTTTCTCATAATGTTGAAGGGTTGAGAGAGAATTAAATGTTTGTCCCAGATCACCTGGAACAGCAGAGATAGAAAGAGTTGGGATCAATTTGTTTGAAGTTCTGAATCAGTAATGCTGAGGCAATATAATTTGCCAAATTTTTGTCCATGACAACTAATTGATTTTCTATTTTTCCAGAATGCCTTTATATGGAAGGTCAGATTTCATATCAGGAGTTGTTTCAGAATATACCAGGTAACATTGTAGCCATTAGCCAGGCTTCATCATTATATAGTGTAAGCTGATTAAAATCATCACATGTTTGCTGTACTCAACACCTATATTATCCATTTAGTGTAAGCTGATTAAAATCAACACATGTTTGCTGTACTCAACACCGATACTATCCATTTGGGGCTCTGCTCCTCAGATATACTGACACTCTCTCTGATGGTGTCGTGGGGTTTGTGCGTGGGGGCGGTGGGGTGGAATGTCTGCATGACGGTGGGGATAGGTGTTCCTTCAGTCATGTGTGCCATGATTATTTACATTTTCTATGGTCAGCATTGCAGAGGTAATGCATTCTTTGCTCCAATTTCTAGCTAGCTAGGCAAGGTCAAAAGCAATCTGTGACCAATAGTTACTGTCATTTCACACAGCTCTGTCTCATGTAACCTTGCTTAGCTAGGGAGAGGGTTGATAGAGGTCCAACACAATTGAGCTGCAATAATTCAATGATCTAAAGTAATGATAATTAAATAAGGAAAGACAAACCTATGATGCCAAATGTGTATGATGCATCTGGATCAATTGCTGGAGGCGTTTCAAACCAGAATTCTCTAGCTGAATCTCCACTTCCAATCTTGTAATAATATTTAGTATTATACTGCAAAGTGCAAACAATAAAGTTACAGCATATATTTGGAATTTTACATAGCATCATGTATTCATGTTAGAATAAAATAACCTTGTACAATTGAAACTCGATAAAGAAAAATTCTGTGGCCAATCCAACATGTGCATACTAATTGAGAGGTAGCTGTGTAATAGCATTCTAAAAAGTAGCTGCATTAATTATTTTTGTTTCATCAAGAGAAGTCATCTCTATTAAAGAAGCATTGTGTTTGAGCTATGATATTTAGCAAGGTGAATAGTGTGCAGGGCAAACATTTTGAATAAGAATATAACATAAAGCCTGAATTGAAGTATAGAAAAAAAAAATGAATCCTATTAGTATATTACCTCAAGGCCATCAACAAGGCAATGGTGTATGTATCCAGATTTGTAATCGTAAAACGTATAATTCGTTGTTGTTCCTTCTGCTTTCTGGTCATATTGCTTCTCCTTGCCATAAAACACTTCACTTGGCCCAGGTTCTTCTGGAGTAACCCAAGATACTATAACTGCCTTTCCATCATAGTCACCTTGGGTGATATGAACCTGGTACCAGCATGATGTAAGCACTAAACAGACTGTACAAATGTCTGCACTGAACAGAATGAGCTGGAATCTGGCAATAAAGTTACTTACCTGCTGTGGAGCATTGTATCCCTTTGGAATCGCAAACCATTCACTATCTAGAGGTATATCTCTAGATGGGAATTCTGTGCGCACGTAAGAGCTTGTTCGACCAGAGGCAACACCACTAATCAGGCATGAAAGAACATGTAGCGATAGCACGAGCAAGCCCCAGCCCCTCATTGATTCAGGAGTCGATGTTACTCAGCCTAAAATATCAAAATCAATTTGCAAAAATGCTTAAGAGATTCATTGGATTGCAAATGAGCTAGTTTTCACTGATCACACAACAGAAATATTATACCAATGAACCAGGAATGCTGTATTACTACCACACACAATACTTGGTCAGAAGAATAGCAACTAAAGTTATTAAATTGTGTAAGAGCAGCAGAACATATATATATCATTAGTTTGATACTTCGATATTACCACAATGTCATCAGATGGCTAAAGAAAAATTAACCTTGCCTCATTAAGTCATTATTGTGAATTTGTGATATTGCCAAATCATGACAGACTGCCCTTAATTGCAAATATGATCACTCATCTATTACATAGTAAAAGTAGGTTGCAAGTCTTTTGCAGAAACCAAGGAAGGAGGAATCTCTTAGAAGATCTCACAGAAAAGGAGAACATCTAATTTTCCAGCTATTAGTCTGGCAGACCCTACCCATGACTAATATAGATCATAACCATTTGAGGTTACCAGGAACCTATTTAATCCAACTACAAATGGATAGACAGAATCTTGAATCATAGAAACAACCATCTTAAGTAAATCTACAGCATGTACTCTAGCGTGAAAAAAAAAAAACTGAATAAGAGAACACAGCCAAACTACATATTTGTTGGCTGTAGAGCTGTCATTCAAGAAATAGTAAAACAAATATAAGAAAAAACATACGGAGCAGCACAAGTGTACATACAGGTGAGGAAGGACAAATTTAGACAGACAAGTCTTTCCAGCACCTGATAACATGCACTTCAATTCCAATGACAGTACCTGATGAGATAAAGCCTAAAGCAGAAACTAGGAACTATCCCAACAACTGAATTCATCTCTGCTTGGGATTCCGTACTCACCATCCATCTAACAAGAGTAACTGTTTCTGTTCTTAACACATCAGTAGGCTCAGAACATACAACCGTTGCAAAAAGTGTTTGAATTTTCTTACAATAGGTTCTGCAAGAACATCAGTTCGCATAAGTTTCGTTGTACCCCCCGACTTAATTGGGAACTGAGAACTCAATTAGTATCGATCTTGAGCCTGAAGAAGCAAAAGAACCTAGGCAAAACATGAATGGGGGATTTGTACTAACATGGCACCACGCAGTACGCCAATACACAACACATGGAACCAACGCAGAGAAAGAGACAGAGAAGATTTGGATCTGCTTGCAAAAAAGACCAACTCCTCATAGAGTAACGGAGGCCGTCCTAGGATTATTACCTGCCAACGAAAGAGGAGACCAATTGGCGCCCAGGTGGGTGGATCTCCGCTCCACAAACGAGGAGACGAGCAATGGCGGCAGCCGGCAGCGCACCCTGGAGCGGCAGGTGGAGGAGCCTGAACCTCCCGGTCCCGGCGGGCTGGTGCTCGCTCGGCGGCGCTGGCAGCCGCAGCGTTGGCAATCACCAATCACAATCTGTTTGGCAAGCAAAGCCGTGACGGAACGGCGAAGAAACCACTCATTCGCGACCGGGCACATAACTGACAAATGGGTCCCACCTGTTGACATCCCTCGTAACTCGTGGTGTGGTTGGTTGTTGCGCCGCGGTGGGCCCGCCACCGTCACCTCACAGATTCCCGTTCTCTGGGCCGGATCTTTTTTTTGAGGGAACTCTGGGCCGGATCTGACCGTCAGGATGGATGGATCACTAGCTTAGCCCAACTAGGCCCAAATAGAGCCCATTTCGTTTGAGCCCAAATAAGAGCCCGCCGTCTCCTCGGTCGAAGCCCACTCTGACAACAACCCGAACCGAGCCGACGAGCTCTACTCCTCCCCTTCCGGCCTTGGGCGACGGTGACGAGCAGCGACGACGACGGCGACGATGGCTGCTTCCTCTTCCTCCCTCGGCGGCCGGCACCTGCTCCTGTTCCTCCTCGTGGCCGTGGCGTCGTCCTGCCTCGGCACCGCGGCCGGGTAGGTGTCCATGTCCCTTCGCCTCCTCTCGTTCCGTGATCCGATCGGCCGGATGCTTTGCTGACCGCTCTCCCGATTTGGCTCTTGTGGTTTGTTGGTGGCTCTAGATCTGGAGAGGGGTACACGATCGCCGGCCGCGTCAAGATCGATGGTAAGTGATCCAGCTCCCACTGAATTCGGTCGTGTTCGTATTTTAGGTTGTTGCGGGTAAAATACGTTAGTTGCGACTTATATTGTGCCGGGGTCGATCTGTTAGAATGCTCTGAGATCTCGATTTAGTGCTCTTTTTGTTGCTGGATGTGCCTGTATGGATTTCAAACAATTCGCGTGTCTAAAGCTACGCATTGAAGCAGTTTTGATTGCTAGGAAATTAGAGGTATGTAAGCATTTCACTGACTGTTGAACTGATGCAAATTGATGATGCCTTGTTGCTCGTTGGTTTTGGGGTCGTCCATGGTAAATGATTGGGCTAAGTTTTAGCTAAATTTATAGCTTCGAAACTTAAGTACAGCCCTGAATCGTGCAAGTGTGTGTGTGCCTTTGTTCTGTTCCTGTTGTCTCCTGTTTAATGCTACTGAAACGAATCAGTAGCTGTGTTCTGTCCAAATAAGGGAGTATATAGCAGTGTTCAAAAAGGCGCTGTTCTGCGCTCACCTAGGTGTGCCTCTGTTCTGGGAGGAGGGGTACCGCCTTGCCTTGGGGGTGGGGCGTAGGCGGTACCCTAGGTGGTGGTATGTGCGCAATCCACCCAAGGCAGGGAGACGCTGATGTCGGGCGGAGGTTGCCGGTGGGGGAGGAGCAACGTCAGGTGGAAGTGGAACGGCGGGCATGGGTGTTTGGCGGTAGCAGGTATGGACTGAGAGGGAGATGCAGGAGAGGGAGAGGAACTGGCGGCGGCGGGCGCGGACTGAGAGAGATGCAGGAGAGGGAGATGCTGGGTTTGCGGCTGGTTGGGACGAGGCGAAAGGATAAGGTGCGCGGCTGGGTGAGATGAGGTGAAGGTATAAATTGTAAGCTTGATAAGGTGGGCTGGGCTCCTTTGATGGGCCTTTCTTCCAACTTTAGGTCCGCAATTCTCCTATTTCCTCTTTTACTTGAGGTAATTTAAGGTAATATGTGTATGCGACGCCTTAAAACGCCTAGGCTCGCTTATGCTCGCCTTTTGGAACCTTGTTATACAGTTGTAGAAATTCTGAAGTTAACATGTTGACTTATGCTAATGTCAATTGTCATTGTAATAACCTAATGAATTTGCAATAAGGCCTTGCTTTTATGATAGAACGATGACATGCCGACTTGATTTTTTATAAGGTGCCGGCAATTGGAGGGGCTCTGATATGTTTTTGTTCGGCCTCTATCTCTCTGCACCACTAAACTAGTTTTCTTGATGTGTGGATGTGTTGCTATGATGTTCTGACCAATGCATTCTGATAAGGTTTGTTGGAAGTAATCCAAAATTGACACAAATTAAACAATGGAATGGATGGTGTGTTCCCTGAGAGTACATTTAGCTTATGGACATGGTTATGGGATTTTTGGTGTAGTATTTGTTCATTTAGAAGTTTATTGCACCTTGAAGCATGCTTGGAGCCTAAATTTCAAGCTGAAAGCTACTATCCCATGTTGTCCATCTGATGTTATCTTTGTGTTATGGCTATAGGCGCGAGTGCGAAGGGCTTTGGTCTTCCAGCCAAGACATCAAACACAAAAGTGATACTGAATGGTGGCCAGAGGGTTACATTTGCCAGGCCGGATGGATACTTTGCATTGTATCCTACGAAAGATGCATTTATTTTGATTTTTTATTCACCTATTGTATCATAAATTTATCCGTTTTTTGGTAAAATTTATGTTGAGAGATGGGTATAGTGTACTAAGCAAAGAAACTGTAGTTCTTATCATGTGCATACCATTAATTCTTGTCTGCTCTTGGGTTTATCTTGTATACTATCATAGTTCAGTGTTAGCAGATCACTATATTTGCTTTATTGTTGCTCCTTGACCTGATATATTTTAGCCACAACGTGCCAGCTGGAACTCATCTGATTGAGGTCTCCTCAATCGGTTACTTCTTTTCCCCAGTAAGTATTTATTCCTTGATTTTGTTGGTAAGGTGAACAGAAATGGATATAAGTAATTTACTCCATATTTCTGGTGCATGATAGATTCGAGTAGATATCAGTGCAAGGAATCCTGGGTATATTCAAGCAGCATTGACTGAAACTAGAAGAGTTCTAAATGAGCTTGTTCTGGAACCTCTGAAAGAAGAGCAGTACTATGAGGTAGCTATTGCTATATAATTTTTTTTATATACTTGTTTTCTCACTTCTCACCGGTGGCTCATGTTGGGTTTTGTCCAGCCTACCCCAACTTGCTTTTGCTTTGAGCTAAAAGGCTTTTTTGTTGTTACTGTGTTTCTTCATTTCCTTCTGTTGTCAAGTACTATGAAAGCAAACCTATTTAAATGTTTTGTTTTTCAACCTTTTCAAGGTTAGGGAGCCTTTCTCCATCATGTCACTTTTGAAGAGCCCCATGGGGTTGATGGTTGGTTTTATGGTCTTAATGGTCTTCGTGATGCCCAAGATGATGGAGGGAATAGGTATATTTCACCTTTTTTACATCAATATGGATACAAGCTTTCAGTTAGTATGTTTCACTAAAGCTTGCAATTAGCAAACAGCAGCTTCTAAGACTAAGAGCAGTGTTGCATTATATAATGGTAGAGTTTAGTTGTATCTATTGAGATTTGTGCAACAGCTGACTGTCAAATTTCTAGAGTAAGCAGGGCTTCATGTTTATATTAGTTTTAACTGTTGTGCTTCTGGATTTCTTGGTTATAATCTGTCCTTTCTGTAAGTATGAATGAAATGGGCCTTAAATAATGTTTTGGTGATGATTCTTATCTACTTATGTATGTAGTCTTGTACGTTGTACCTAAACACATTATTTATATTTAGTTCATTCTTGTCTGCAACCTATATATACTTCAATGTTTCATCTTAAAATTTCAACACAGTAAGTTGACAATGTTGGCATCTCCCAAATTTACTTGAGAGAAACCTTAGGGAGCTGTTTTTCCCCCCTATGATCCTATCAGTTGTAGGCCTCATGATGTACTTGTCATTATTGATCATATGTGCCTGAGTGCCTCCTAAGATTGTAAAGTGGTTCTATGTAGATAACCCTTTTCAGTTATTGATTGTGTGATGTTTTAGTTATCGTTAATGCTGGAAGTACAGTCGCACTTCAGTTTCATAGTTTTCTTGAGCATTTGAAATGATATGAGTTTCCTTTTTTTTTCCATGAAGATCCCGAGGAGATGAAGCAAGCTCAAGAACAAATGAGGAACAACCCCGTATCATTCTCTGGCTTGCTATCCAGAGCGCAGGGCTAGAAGTAGAACATGAGGATACTGCAAAGGTCTATATATTTTATAATGTGATTAAGAGCAGTACTAAAGTGCGTAACACGAGTAATTTCCTGGGGACAAGGTGGAAACACTTTGCCCTGTTTTTACTGTATTTTAAGCTGTAATTTTTCTGTGTTGTAGAACCTTCTGAAACCTTTAGCTGAACTAGTCATGTGGCACATTAACATATACAGCTGATTGAGATATTTTGTCCAATATTTGTGGTGTTTGAATCAGTTGGATCTTTGACACCTTGCGTAGTCATCGGACTGCGGCTGCTGCAGCAAGTAGACAAACTTATTTTTAGACTAGTGGTGTAGTGGTGTGCCAGAGACCTCACCAGCATGGACAAAAGGATACCCATTCCTCTGGTCACTATGGGTTAGCAAACTTGTGTTTCAATTATGTCTGCTTACTATCTCAGGGATCAGGGTAAATAGATAGATGTATGTAATTTAACAGAAACAGTCATATGTTTCCATACTTCCGTTGATATGATCTGTCAAAGAAAGTAGATGACCTTAACCGTACCAAGTTACCATTGGGCGAAAGTCTTGGGTAATTTGACGACAAAGACAATAGAAATAGATATGATTGATCCTCAGCTTTAGCATGGGAAGACAACACGTCTATCCTATTCTGACAGTATGAAAATTGCTTTTGCTTATATATGGCCTAAAGCGACAGCAGGTGTTTTAAGGCCTTTGGATACTGCATCGTTGATACTTCTACGAAGATAGGAACTACAGCACATTTACATCTCTCCTAATAAGAGATAGAAAGGGGGGTTGTCACCAACTATGTGGACTTGTGCGCCTCCTGGCTGCTGAAAATGACCGTGCAGGAGTGGTGTGTGATTCAGACGTTCATCTCTCCTAATATGATTGATTCAGACGTTCACGTCTCTCCTAACGCTTTTATATTTTTCACAAAACGTGTGCGATTATCCTTCAAAGATCGATCTCTCCTAGGTGATGTAATCGATGTTTGATTCAATTCTATCTACTCTTTTCTGTATGAGTAAAGCATAGTTCGAAAAATAGGTGGAGTATGTGACCCTTGTGATACTGTCATACTGACACAAGACCGAGCGCTTCACGCATCTTCTGAGCTGTCAACGAAATTGTTATAAATAGATTTAAACTATGATTCAGAATGACCAGAAGGAAAATGTATATAGTCGGCGATGCTGTCAACATATCCTGAAACCTTGGCGAAAGTAACTGCCTGAACCACTCGAATTGACATCGTAGCAAAAATGAAAATGAAACCTGATGCAAAGAAAGTATTTTTAACCTTTACCATGAAAAATATGCTGCTTAATTTAATTCTGGGGCAACATGTGATCACCAGACATTACAATGGCCACAAAACATGTGTTATATTTAGTAGTGTACAATCT
>JAKNSH010019841.1:0-11792 GCA_027790015.1 Cymbopogon flexuosus
CTCTACCATTTGCTGATAGGAATTCTACAAACTGCCTCTCTGCCCTCCGGACAAGAGGAGTCACCTGGAAGGATATGTGTTAAAGCTAAAAGAAGCTGCAAAGACGGTGTTATGGCTGCCAGACGCACCCAAGCGCAGCGTTTAAAGACCAAACACGAAGTGAAGGTCATCAAAGATGGAAGAGTAGCTGACGGTGTCAGGCTCGAGTAGCTGACGGTGTCACGCTACCGGTGAGGGCTTCACCAGCAATCTCCTGGTGGGTGGAACTCAATGAAGTGCTGGATGAGATGTAATAGTCTATCAGTCTTTTTGTTTAGTTCTGTTATCTGCTTTCAGAAGTAGCTTCGATCAGTAGTACTTTTATCAATGCCTTGGAGGTGTTGAACTGAACATGAACTGTGCTGTAAACTGTTTGTCTTTTGAGCTCAGGCCCTGTTTAGATGCAAAATTTCTTTGAATTTTGCTACTGTAGCATTTTTGTTTGTATTTGACAAATATTGTCCAATCATGGACTAACTAGGCTCAAAAGATTCGTTTCGTGATTTACAATCAAACCGTGTAATTATTTATTTATTTTATCTATATTTACTGCTTCATGCATACGTCCGAAACTTCGATGTGACGGGGAATCTTGCTACTGTGCTCCAAATTTTTTTGCATCTAAACAAGGCCTCAATCGAAAGGCTGGGGCTGTTGCCCTCGTACTCTAAAAAAATGTTCAGTCTTATGTATTCAGCCACATGATCTGTAAATAGAAACTTCCATTATCTAAAAGGAAATGGAAGCTTCCACTACCATGATGGGCATGTGCTCAGCTAGAATGATTTAATGGTAACATAACAATGTGGATTTTATTTAGTTATGAAAATTGCTCAACAGGACATGAGTGGCCGATGAAAACCATATTTCACAAGGGCATTTGAAATCCAAAGTTCTAGGCAAGCAAAGGACATTGTCATGACATTAGAACACATGCATACAAACTCATTAGAAATTAATCCACTGGCTATATATACAACTGAACACAACTACGATTTCAAGACAGAGTTTAGCTTGTCAGCTTCTCATATACTAATATTCTAATATATCAAACACTACTAGGGAAAATCTGCTTAACGACAACTCTCATATTGTCTTCGTCGTCGCTAAGGACGAACTTGGACACAATGAGCTGATAGCTCATCTTGTCCGGACCGGGCAAACCATCGGAGAGATCTGAGCACGCCACTTCGAACTCTGTTTTCTGCTCATGGCTGAAAAGGGTTGCATTCCCTTTGCGCTTCACTGGGTACGAGAGCACGAGCTTCACAGCATTGGGCGCCGGGACGCGAGGGCAGATACGGATGACCGACACAGCACGACAGATGGCATGGCGGACGACTTTGAACAGGTAAAGGTACTTCCTGCCGACCTCGTCGACGACGTCGGAGACGAAGAAGTTGAGTCCGACGCGGAGACGGACGGCGGCGCTGGACGATGCCGAGATGGTCGTGCAGGGCCAGCCGTGCGCGCTGCCGACGACGTGGCCGAGCAGCCCAGGAATGGAGCCCTTGAAGCCGCACGCCGGCTCGCCGGCGGGGCAGTGGCACGGCGCGTGCGCGCACGACGCCAGGACGTGGTCCTGGAGCGCGTGGTACACGGGCCTGGCCTCGCAGCCGTAGCGCGCGTTCGGGCACGGGGTGTGGACGGACTCGACCACGTGCTCCATGGCGTGGCACCGCTGGTAGCCGCCCGGCATGGCGACGCTGCACACGTGGCACTTGCTGCTGCCGGCGTCGTCCCTTCGCTTGTCGGAGCACGGCGAGCACAACACATGGCCCCAGGTGCACTGCACGTACAGAGACGACATGGGGCTGACAAGCTGTGCCTGGAAGGGATGAACGAATCGACGGCGGCGTGTGCCTGCCTACCTGGAAGATGGGTGGCTTGAGCGGGAGGAAGCAGACGCCGCACTCGAGGACATCCTCGTCGGCCACCGTCAGATTAGAGGCCGACGACGACGCCATTATTGACGGCGGCAGCAAATGCAGTAGTACCGCCCCACACGACGGAGCAACTAGTCCAGCTATCCTTGGTCGTCCGCCGCCTCCGTTTCAGCTGCATCCAAAATGGACACACACTCCACTCGCGTTCTCTGGGATGCAGGTTTCTTAAAAAAGCACCCCTGCCGGCCGGCCGTGTGACAAGCAGAAGTGTAATACGACGTGTGACAAGTCACTACACGACCCTTAACAGAGAAGGAATCGCCTTTTGACTTTTGCGTCGCGCTTCAGAACATGCAGGGGTCCCTGACACAGCGTGTACGTACGAGTAAAAGCACACTGTACAGTCAGCTGCAGCCTGCAGGCTGCAGCACTACCGGGCGTCCGGGCCCATCAAAGTCCTGCTTCTCTTCTCTTGGAAGGAATCTATTCTCTACATTACTCCATAGATTGTTAAAAGGTACCCCCTCCGTCCCAGAAAGGAGGTCGTTTTGGATTTTCGTGCCACAAGTTTGATTCGATTTGTATAAAATACGTGTAATATTTATAAATCCAAATAAATTTGTTAAAAAAGTAGACTTCAAGATCTTTTCGATGATACTAATTACTTAATATAAATCTTTATATATTTTAATATAAAATTGCCGGCAGTAGTTTTCTCGGAAAACGAGAATGACATCTATTTTGGGACGGAGGGAGTAGATTGTGTGCCTGTTTCCATTCATAGCTTCTAAAACCTTGGCTGCTTTATTATAACGATGAGAAATTATCACGATCCCAATAGTCTCTACTCACTGTCCTTTGCGCTTCTTGAAAAACAACTTCAATAGAATCTATATTTATAAATATTAATACTTACAATACATAACTAGTATCACTGAAAAGATTTTTAAATCTAGTTTTTTTAATAAATTTATTTAGAGATACAAAAGTTGCACATATTTTCTATATATCAAGTCAAACTTGTGACACACACCAAAGGCAACAGATAAAAAGAGACGGATGAAGTAGCCTATTGGTGGAGAAAGTGAGCGGCATAGTTGCCTTTTGATGTTAAGAAATCGGGATCCCTTAGCTTTATAAATTATTAAAATCAGGGGTTTTCTATATTTTATAAGCTAGAAGTCATACGCCCAACACGGATTGTACACCACAACGGAGAAAACGGGCCAATGAAGACCCAAGAAGTGGGCGCCAACCGGACCTCGCGGTGTGCCCCGAGGCGCACACGCAAAGGGAGCGAGGGTGCCGCCGCCGCCGCTGTAGTCATTCCCATAGGTGTCGTCGTCTCGTTACCAAGTTACCTTATCGAGTCCTAATAGGTTTGGAAAGAGTCGGTTAGTTAAGTGATCAAGTTTGAGTTTGTTTGGAAAGGAAAATCCAATCTTATAAGGATCTCTAGAGATTGCTTAGCTATCAAGTCTTGTAGAAGATTATAAATACTAGCACCATGTAATTGTTTTAAGTAAAAAATAGCCGAAAGGTTGTATTCCTCTCCTCTCCCTTCTCCTGTGTGCCGCTTGCTCTCCTCTCTCTCCCTTAAACCCTAGCCGCTTCCTGCCCTAGTCGCCGCACGGCGCCGCCCATGCCGCTCCTCTGCCCTAGCCACCGCCCCTATCCACGTCGCTGCCCACACCCCAGCCAAACACAGACACTAGAGGACTACTTGTGTTCAAGAGAGTTACTTTTATTCAAATTCTAAATTTAAAAATCTCACCCAAACATCCTCTAACATTAAATTTAGTATCATGTGCAACCATTTCGGCCTTGTTCCTTGCCCTTGGAATGACTACGTAGAAAATTCCAATCTGAAATGCTACTTATATAATATATTTCTATATAAGCTTTATCAATTAGAATAATTCCTTGGCTCGTCGTTCTAGTGTAACGGAATAGAAACTTAAATGAAAATATGGTGCACGTGCACCAAGCGCCCGGATATCTGATGGCAGGTCCCTGTCCGGACATACCTCAAAAAGAAACACATATACAGAAAATAAAGCAAGAGTGCGCCGTCTCAAGCGTGCTCCCTCTGCAAAGCCCCTCGCCATGCGGCCTTCTGCATTCTACTACCTTGCCTATTTCGCATTGCACGCAGGGCATGCGCCACCCGAGAGGCAAAAGGGCAAGGGCGTGGGCACTGGCGGACGCAGGAATTAAAAATTGGGTGTACAGACTACATATATGCACATACAAAACTAAACAATTATGGCATATAAAAAGCTAAATATCCATCAATTCAAAGCAAACAGTGCTAGAGCAAAGTGTATTAGTACAATTAATTAATACATAATGGAACATTACAAATTTACTCGACGAGACGGCTTTTGAAATCAAGAGATGATGTCTTCATCAGCAACACATTGAAAAATCACTTTCCCTAGAGCCTAGGAAGTGGTGTGGGCGTGTGGCGCAGATGAGGAACAGAGGAAGAGGAATTTTGTTCGAGACTTCGAGTGAAACTAGGAGGCGACGACTGATGAACGCTGAACGCATTGGAGCCTGGAGGCCATCCCACCGTGTCTTTCTTGGGCTAGCGAAAGTAGCAGGTCGGCCCAGCTAGATGCACAAACGATGGGAGGAACAAACATGGTCTTTTAACTATTATATATGTATTAATAATGTATTATACTGTATATGAATAGTAGCTCTAATTTTTTTCTCAAAATTATTGGGTGTACATTTGTACACCCATGTCCACATGCTGCGTCCGCCAGTGGCTTGAATACTTTGCATTGTTGGTTTGTAGCAGTTATGAAATACTTTGGATCTGAATTCCAAAACTGTGCAGGAATTACTTCTGCTTCGGGAATTGCAGCAGAATTAGGCATTCCTCTAACCCATCGAGGTGTTGCTACCAGGTATGATTAGCCTTTTGTAATTTTATTCTACCTAACTTCTAACCACTATTGCGCAAAAAGATTCCCCCTTTATGTGTAAATGTTTCTTCTAAATAACTTTTCAACAAGCTTCACCATTTCCTATCAGTTTTTTGTTTAGGATCTGCAAATACTCCCTCGAATGTAGCAATTAGCATGCCTACATATGGACCTTTTGAGTATTTGGCTATTTGGTATAGGATTGAGGCTTTAGGTGTACCAGCTACTTGCTGTAACTCTGAAATAGTTCCTGTTTTCACCATACATGTCTCGTTGCACAGTAAAAGTTCT
The DNA here is from genome assembly GCA_027790015.1 of Cymbopogon flexuosus. Classification (NCBI taxonomy): domain Eukaryota; kingdom Viridiplantae; phylum Streptophyta; class Magnoliopsida; order Poales; family Poaceae; genus Cymbopogon; species Cymbopogon flexuosus. The sequence continues at coordinate 5,153 of JAKNSH010019841.1, forward strand.
TGGTATTATTTTCTGAAGTTCTGCTCTGCTATGGTTAATGGAATAGCAATTTTTTTAGTAAAAAACTCTCTTGCATTGTTAAATGAACAGAAAGGCGCTAGATTGTTTTTGACACTGTAGTGTAACAGAATATTTCTTAAGTGCTATAGTAGGATAATTTGTTGACATATAATCTTCTCTGCAGTGCCAGATTTTTAACTGGCCACTCCAGAAATGGTGGGACAGATCCACTACATGTAGCTGGAAATGCAGCTGATCCAGACACTACACTAGTTGTGTACATGGGTTTGTCAACACTTCCATCACTTGCTCCAAAGTTAATGAAGCACGGCCTGCCGCCAGATACCCCTGCTGTTGCAGTAGAGCGTGGGACTACACCTCAACAACGAACGGTAGCAACTCTTAGGCCCTCAAAAACTAAATTGTGTTTATCCTTACTCTGCCATCCTGAATGTTCCTTGCACTGTAGGTGTTCGCCTTGTTAAAGGATCTTGTGGATGAAGTCAAGTCAGCTGATCTAGTTTCTCCAACTCTAATCATTATCGGGAAAGTGGTATCCTTGTCGCCCTTCTGGGTTGAGTCATCTGAACAAGATGCACTGAAAACAGAGAGATCGTATGTTAATGAAGCCAGATGATAACACGTTTTCCCGATTTTAATGATTGGACATACGTGAGTAATGCAATATCCCAGATATGGGTAGTCCCAATTGAGATGCATTTAGGACATGGGAGCACATGTTCGACCTGGTATACACAAAAGCATTTCAGGATTCTGAATGATGGATGGTAGCTTAAGCCCACACCTGCCTTGGGGCAGAAGCGTACTGGACTGATCATGCTTGACTCTTTGGCATAATCTACCTGAGATCTACAAATTTTTGGTTTAGTTGAGTACAACTATAGTTTTGTGCTTCTGTATTACATTGGTAGCAATTGGTTTAATCCTCTTTCTTCTGATGATGAAGAGGTCATGTCTTGGGCTTGAGCTTCAGCCTTCATCAGTATATAAACGGCTTTCAAATCAGTGTCATCTTCGTCAAAGAAGCCTCAGGAGATGTATGGGTTTTCAATTAGGAATTCCTTTCAATTATGTAGCACCTGCCAACTCGTTGTAACTTAAGGCCCATTCGGAGTGCAGGGATTGTACAGAAATTCAACAGGAAGTGGTTATCTTTTAATGGAAAATAGGAAGATTTCTGTTTCCCAAATGTAGATAACTGTAAGAATTTTTTGTCATCTTTAAAATAAATATATTGGTTTTATGTGCTCGGTTTCTTTTTCAAAACTTTTCCTTATGGAGTCCGAAGAATGAGCATTTAAGAGCAACTAAATGGTTGTATGTGGCCTTTATATTATATTGAGGTCGAGGAGAGAGAAGAGAAGGGGCTTGTAAACTTATGATTAGTTTAGCCCATTCTTACTGAAGAGTTTTGTACCACTGATTCCGATATTATCATATTATGTAAAATAAAATGAAACATTCATCCTCAATGCTTAGTTTTCATTATATAGCTTTATGTACATTTACTTCATGATTCTTATAGATTCGGTAACGTGCCAAGATGAAACTTTGTTCTTCTCTTCGTTCTTAAAACGTTATCATGTCATCAAAAACACCTATGTGGTAGCCTATTAAATGCAGATGAAACTCTTACTGAGACTAATCCACATAAAAACTAAGAAGCTTTGTGAGAAAAAAGAAGTATCATAGGAGCCAACTATTATGTGAGTGGATTGATAGGTAGAGACTGTAAATATACATAGAGCTAGCAGGGCAATGTATTGTTAGCCTCTATTTAGTTCTTACTTTTCTTGTGACAATTACCTCTACAGTCAATATAGGTTTTGTACAACCATTGTAAAATTACATCTAGTATATATCAACATCTAGTATATATTTCTGAAAGGAAGTATGTTAATTAGTCAATCCCTTAATTCTAGATCTTAGACAAATGGCAAGCCGTTAATTCCAGTAGAGTTTAATCATCACTAATATATTAAACTAGGATTATACCCCGCACATTGCCGTGGGAATTTCTGAAAATAAATTTATCGTAGATGACTTGTATGTTGATAGATTAAAGATTTTAGTATTTCATTGCTAGGGATTTTTTGTATTTAATTTGTTTTTTTTTTTGCTTTTTGCTCTTGAGATGTTTTCGTATTTTATTAACTTTGTTATATATCTAGGTACATGGAATAACTAAAAAATCAAAAACAAATCTTAACAATTTAGAATGGAGGACCGTCCTTCTTACTTTTTTTTTCTTTGTAATGTATAAATACTAAAAATCTCCCTTGTAATCGTTGAAGAAAACAAAGGGAAATCCTCACCTACTTGACATGACAATTGACACAAGCAAAGTTGTCGACGTGCAGTGACTGGAGTAACTGAGGTCTTCGGCGCCGGCCGGTCGGAGTCTGGATGCTGAGTTCCCAGACGTGTCGAAGGCCTACACGCTGGGTATGGATGGCCGGCTCGCGTTGGGCTACCGACTGCCAAACCTACTAGTACTGAATAACTGTTTAATAGCTGAGTAAATAACTGAGTAAACAGCAGTCAGCAAACCACACGGAAATGATGTCATGCTGTGCTGTGGATATTCCCAAGGATAAAGATGCCTTTCACTACACCTTTTTCACATTTTCCATGCCCTCACGCGGCACGTCGTCACTGTATCGCACGCGAATTTGAGCCGAGATGTGTGTGATCCGCGAGGGCCGGCCGGGGGTTGCCGTGCTCGCCCGGGCTGCAACTGCGGTTTGCCACGGAGATCCACACCGTGCATACTGTATATCGACGACGAGGCGCGCGGAATCAATGCACGAAGCTTTAAGTGCTGCTGGGCACCGGCCGCCGTGTCCCATGCCCGCGGATCGCTCTCGCTCCCTCCCTGGTTTCGCGCGCGGCCGAAAACCACAGGCGGTCGATCGCCGATCCATCTACATCTACATCTCCATCTTCCCCGTGACTCGCCAATGCCATACCGTTGTTGTTGGCGGCCGCCACCGTTTTGCCGTTGCGGGCCGCTCGACACAGCCGCAGCTGCTCCAGTCGAGGCGCCGGGCGCGCTGGCAAGCGTACGTGCGCGCGACCGGCCGTGACCGCGATCGATCTGGTGACCGACCGGCGACGAGGCGTACCACGTACCACCTGCATGTGCCCCGGGCCAGGACGGTTAGCTGCCGACGTACGATCAGTTTAATTCGACGCGTACGGGGAACGTGTCGATCGATCTACTCTACTAACGTTGCGTGCTCCAACTTTTTGAGCACACATGATTGTGCTATCTCTTTTACGTACTCGGCGGGACTATCCCGGCACGTGCCCGGGGCCGTAGAGGTACTACTAGTCAGGTACAGTAGCCAGTAGCCACTTTTTTTTTTTTTTTGCCTATATGAAATACGGAGTATTAGCTAGGTTTCGCCAGTAGCTAGGTGCTGTCCAACCTTACGTGGAAGCACGTAACAAGGACCTGTAAAGATATGCTAGTCTTACGGACTAGGTATGATTGTAGGCTGTACATACATATAATGCGCGTGGTCAGGCATATCTATCGATCGATCATCATGTACCGCACCTTTTGGGGAAAATGTACAGTACGTACGTGAAATATATTTGTCAGCTGCACCTATACTCCTAGACTCTGCTAATGCGCCGAGTAGCATGTACGGAGTATATGGTATAGTAGGAGTACATGTGCCTACTCGGTTCCGTACACATCGGCCGATCCATGACCCAGTGTTCCTATGCAGCGGTCTTTATTCTTCTTGCATCCTTAAAACTACTTGACCGAAATCAGCAGGACTGCAGGAGGTCTCCCGTCGTGGTGGGCTGGTGCCTACTATCCAATTCATTAAATTACAGTAGGTTCGAGTTCGACATGGGTTTGACACTTTTAATTACTTTTGACTCTCGTCCGTCTCGTTGGTTGGATGGGTGAGACGAAAGGAACAACAATATAGGACCTTCCAGCGGTATGAAATATAGCATGCCGACGACAGACCTTGCGGGGCCAATCTTCCATGATGTTTACATCATTCTCACCATCCTAAAAAAAATGTTGACGTGGTTCATGCAGGTCAAAATTTTTTGAACATTGACTAAATCAAATAGAAAATTTTAGTAATATTTGTATCACAAAATAATATTATTATCAAAAGTATATTCTCAGCGACTTATCTAACAAAATTAATTATTCATCATCAATATCAGTATTTTCTTATACTGTATTTATTTTAGTCAAATTTGCAAATGTTTGACTTCTCCGAAGATGAGAATGGCAGTTTGTGTGAGATGGACAAAGTACACATGGAAGTTTCAAAGAGAAAAAGCACATATATGTGTTTTTTTAGAAAAGCACTTGTGTCTTTGTTAACCAACGGAAGTTACCATGTTAGTGTAATTGTTGGCGTTAATTACCAAAACAAAAATGAGGCCTAGATGGTTTCAATAATGTTGTTTTGTTGTTTCACTTCATTGATGTCAGGTGTGATGCAACACTTTTTTGAAGAAAAAAAAAGAACATGTGGAATTAATGACCAGTCAAGAGGAGATGTTGGGATGGTGAGGTATATAGTTGACTATGAGCAAGCAATGGTATATATAGGGATTATTAGAAATGTTTTGTTGCTTTTTCATGGTTGTGCCAAGATATTGGTAACAAGTATTGATAGCTATTGTCCGTACATATCATGATTGTCCGTACATATCATGCACACATTGTTCCATGTGGCTACCTTGTTTTTATTACCATGAATACATTTAGTTGAGACATTATTTCAGTTCTACACAACTATTTTTTTTTCATATATGGTCTATCTACATTGGAATATAATTCCCTGATAATAAAAATTCAATCATCTTGAGATGTGTGGGATATCACTGGTGGCTACATTTTTATGGTCCTTTAAGAATACTTTAGAGTAAAAAAGACTATCATTATAAATTGATTAAGTATTAAACTTCTCTTAAGGTTAGCACAACTACCCTTGTCTGATATACCACTCCAAGCTCTATGACTTATCTTACGCGATATGGTGCATGTTTCGAATAATTTCTTATGATATTATAGTACTTAACAATATGCTCTATGACCTTATATGAAAAAAAAAATGCAAACAGTAAAGTTAATGAAAGATACACAAGAATTTCAACTTAACTCGAGGAGAGAGAAAAAATTGTAGCAATTGAAAAGAACAAAATTTGAAAAATCAAAACTTATATCCATGCATGACTGCATAAGATATATACACGATGCGACAGGAGCCACCATGATTAATGGTAAGGTTTCAAAGTACTTGCATATTTTAAATAGGTAGAGATGTCATGCAAAGAAAAATATGAATATAGAAAAAATATATAGATTATTAGTTCCTTGAAAAAACAGTATTTAATATGTTTATGATAACTAAATGTAGACTACAAAATATCTATGATGTCTATTATGTTAAAAAATTAAACAAAGAGAAAATGTACAATTTAATGTAAGGATTTTTTATTAGCCACATATACTCCTTGCATTCTAAACTATATAAGATATTGACAATTAAGTGCTCTGACTCGTACGTTCTAGGTGGAGAGTTTCTCTTGAGTGTTGTTTTGATTTTTCATTTTTCTAAATATATTGCTATATATTTAGATGTACTGTCTACATATATATATGTCTAAATACATATGGTTAAAATAATATGTCTAGAAAAATCAAAACCTCTACAATGAAGAGATAATCAATTGTGCCTAATCAGTGGCGGAGCCAGGAAATTTGCATGAGGGGGCCAGCCGAAAAAATTTGCTATAATCAAACTCCTATGGAAGAAGATTAGATATACTTTACCAAATATATCACATATGAAGTCATGGTTTCATGCTTTTCATTATATAAAAATTAGTGCAAGCAAAAATATTCATAGAAACTGACATTTTTCTGAGAGAATGCACGTTCTACGTGTATTCGCTTATTTTGTTTCTAGCTTATTTTCTCTCACAGAACACTATTAAATCAATCGGCTTTCCTACCAACCAAACTTAGAATATACAAAATACTTATCTTGTTTCAAGCTTATTTTCTCCCACATAATACTATTGAATTAGCTGGCTTTTTTTACCAACCGAACTTAGAATATAAAAAAAATACTTTAGATTCTATAGAGTACAGAAGCATCGCTAAGTTACTATGATCAATTGCTCACTTGTGACGCATGGTGTGCTTTCTGTATTGAGATGGCCCAAACCCTCACGATACTAACTAGCAGGCCCAAATAAAATAATGAAAGCCCTTGTGTATGTAAATAAATTAGTAAAATCAAAGCGTATAATAAGTTAAGGGAATAGCTAGATTTAAGGTGTCTGAAGTCTAGGATCCTAAGAAACATTGGACAACAATAATAACCAATCAGCTAGATGCGTGGATCTTGAATCTTGAAGATATCTAATGGACACAAGCATCATCGCCCGCCTGATAAGCATATAGAATTTAGGCGACCAAGAAATAGAAAAGATGATAAGTTAAATATATTTTCAAGTGGGGTTAAAAATTTTCAGCAAAATCAGGGGGGGGGGGGCCCTGCTGGCCCCTCCCTGGCTCCGTCAGGGTGCCTAATATTTATATCTCCTAAAATTCTGTCATGTGCAAGAG
>JAKNSH010020051.1:0-10948 GCA_027790015.1 Cymbopogon flexuosus
CCCCCCCCCCCCCCCCCCCCAAAAACAACTCTAAACTTTATTTCAGATAGTTATCTCTTGGCAGTTAACTAAACAAAACCTGCATTATGCCATGAAATAAAGTAAATCTTAGCTAAGGTTAACGAAGTGCACAATCCTTGCATATTGAAGGAAAGGATAATCAATTTATTTCCTTGTACTGTTTGGATGCATCAGTATCCAAGTATGAAACTTTTTCATCATCAAAGAATGACACAAAACTAAATATTGAAAGCAAATAGTGTATACATACCTTGTACCTGAATGCCTCAAAAGTTCCATAGCAAGCACCTGCGGATGAAAGCAAATAGTTTGGCACTCTTATGCTATGGCAGCAGAAAGAAGGAAAAACATACGATTTATTTACATGATATTCATACCCTAGGAAGCACATGGGCACAAGAGCACTTTGAGAACTACTAACTCCCTCAGGGTCATACACGGATGAAATTTAGGACAGAAAAGGTTATACTGCATGCAGGCTAATTAGGCTGCCTTAATAAACTTCTAATGAGAGTTGAGAACATAAGCAAACTTTATTAGAGCTACATCTTGAAAGCAACAATTGCATAATAGTTACTGCATGAAAGAAGCAAACCAAGCATGTTAGGTACATCCTTGAAGCACTGGTCAACACAAACCCCATAAAAACAATAAAGTAACTTTCCACAGGCACGTGTTTTCTGGCTTATTACAAAACCCAAAAGTCATGACTATCAAGGTAAGAAAGCCGGAGACTGCTAGCCTAATACATGACCACTTGTGATCGGTATTCTGTCCACGAGCTAAATACAAAACCACCAAGCGGAATGATAACTTTTTGACAGCAAATACCAGTAACTTACTTGACATACAGACAATTCCATATGCTGTCATCTTTCAGTTACAATGGAGGCCAAATCAGGAAATTAAACCAAAATTCGAATATACTAGGCCCCGTTCATTTCTCCAGGATTGACTCTCAAGAAAAGTTCCGGACGGAATTGCTAGTCAAATTATATAAGTTTTCAGTAGCCGGAATGATTACATGCCTGATTTTGCTCTAGCTGAACGAGGCCTAATAGGTACATTCCAAAGTGGCATTGAACAAGCTTGATCTTACATGTTTCATCCCAAGTTACCCACCACTAGCAAATTAACCAAACCACGGCACACCAAATCAGCAACAACCCTTAAAGCACAAGCAATTGGACAAACAAACTCAACTAGAGCATATATAACACCTCCAGAAAATGCTACCTAAGCACGAACTCTTAGCAAAAGCCACCTTGTTATTACATAAACAAGTGATCAGTAGTAGCTAGCTCGAGAAGATCCCTGAAATCACACACTAATCTACTTCAACTAACATACCCACGGGCGAAGCAGCTCGCACGGGTGGATGGATGCTGCAAGTCTAGGGTTCAGGGGTTTAGGGAGGAAAGTTACCGACGGCTCCGCCGACAGCACCACCGATGGCAACTCCGGCACCCACGCGCGCCAGGCAGCTGTCACTTCTCGCCATCACCTCGTCTGCTCCTGTTGCACTTGCAATTAGATCGGATCCGAGTAGAAATAGCCAAATAGCTTAAGTTAGGGTCACTGTCCGGTTTCGCACAGCAGTAAGTAAGGAAGATAGGGGGTGGCCGGGTGGGGATACCTGGTGGGAGGTCGTCGCCGGCGAAGTGCCCGACGAAGTCTGGCGGCGGCGGTGGTAACCCAGTCGTCGCCGAGAGAATTCCCTGCTGGGCCTCGACGGGCCTTTCAGCCCGACCGAGATTGACAACGCCTTTCACGTGCACAGCACGTCATCGAGCCCAGGGCCCGAACGGGTTTGGTCCAGAGGTAGTTTGATTTTTTTTTTCCTCCAACATCAAACTAGAAATTTTACCAACTTTTAAAAGAATTCAAATTACCTATATATGGTTTTAAAACCAAAAAATCTAGAAATATATTGGGATACGAACTTATGTGTGTTGATAAAGAGCTACTAGTCTGGTCCAAATTGTAGTCCGTTTGACTTTTTTAACCCTAAATTTGATCGCTCGTTTTATTCAAAAAAAATTGTGTAAATATCATTTATTTTGCTATGATATGCTTTATTAATAAATATTCTATAATAATAACTTAAGTTTGGCCATGTTTGCACAAAACTTTTGAATAAGACGATTGGTCAAACTTAGGATAAAAAAAATCAAACGAACTACGAAACGGAGGAGTAATTATTAGCAACTAAATATTATTTAACAGTTTTCTAAGTGCGTCCAATGAGGAGGGCAAGTTTTTAATCAAGCCTTCAACTAGTGGTTAGCCAATTAGCTAGAATAAAATAAAAGGGCGCCTAACTGTTACTGTAGCTAGTAAAAAACGAGCATGCATGCTACAAGGGCTAATTGTTAGCTAATAAAAAATGAGTATTTGAGCGAGGATCTATTTGGATACACATGGAAACTTACTGGTTTGAACTAGCTAGCTGGCTAACAATTAGCTAAAGACCTAAAAGATTAATCCAGATATTAGCTCGACGGCAAAATAGGCACTAGGCAGGCTGGCTAAAGTGCTATAAGGCCAGTCTCAATGCATGATTTCACCTCACGATTTTCCAAAAAGGTGAAACTTAGCTTTAAAACGGATCTCTCTCTCAATGGATAACTTCACCGTACGATTTCATAGCATATTTTTAGAATTACGTGGGCTCCACTATTTCGTATCTCTCCCTTCTGCTTCTCTTCCCCACCACTTATTTCGCTTGGCACCCCGTGATGAAATGTCAAATCCTCCTCAATGCAGATTTCATAGAGTTTCACGTGCGTTGGTAACGCCGTCCAGGTCGTTTCATGGCCATGAAACGATTCTCACTCACTCTCCTCCAGTTTCATGCAAAAAGTTATAAAAATCTAATATGGCACACTATTTAATATGCATGACATCCCCGTAAAAACCCGCTAAGACTGGCCTAAACATGCAGCCCAATACCAGCTCTTTCATACGGGGCACGGGAACCACGGAATCGAACTTCAAATTGAACACGATTGTGTAGCGGTGATTGCAATAAGGAAACAAATTATCTCAATTAATTGCAGTTAAGGAAATCAGACCCATGAATGTGACGGTGATGGCAGTTAATTAAGGAATAAAAAATTACAAATTGATGGTGTAGTTAAGGAATTCTATAATTTTTTATGGCAACTTAGGAACCAGTGATGGCAATGAGCAAATTCTCATCTTGCACAAGAGGTAATTTTGACTAATTTTTAGCTAGCAATTAGCGTCGATTGACTTTTAAGTTTTACCAACGAGTAATCAAACCTGTACTTTAAAAATAGAACATGTATATATGTATGAATAGTATGGTTGCCCGGCGTACACGTAGCCGTGTGCGTTTGTGTTTATTTGGGCGCGCTGTCTGCTGTTGACGTAGTAAAAGACGGCCGTCGTTTCTACCGTCGGTGAAAACGACACCGCCGTCTGTGCGTCACCCGGCATCACACTGACACTGCCACACAGGCCCCAGCCATGGAGGCGGCGCCGCACGTGCTTGTCATCCCCTTTCCCGCGCAGGGCCACGCGCTACCGCTCCTCGACTTCGTCGCCCTCTTGGCGGCGCGCGGCCTCCGCGTCACCGTGATCACGACCCCGGCAAACCTCCAGCTTCTCTCCCCTCTCCTCACCGCGCACCCCACCGCCGTCCGCGCCGCCACCTTCCCGTTCCCCTCCCACCCGTCTCTGCCCCCGGGGCTCGAGAACACCAAGGGCTGCAGCCCGGGGCACTTCCCCGCCTTCGTCCACGCCTTGGCCGAGCTGCGCGGGCCCATCCTCGCGTGGGCTAAAGCGCAGCCCGATCCCGTCGTCGCCGTGGTCGCCGACTTCTTCTGTGGATGGGCTCAGCCGTTGGCGCGCGAGATCGGCGCCGTGGGCATCGTGTTCTCGCCGTCCGGCGTCCTCGGCACTGCCGTCCCGCACTCGACCTTCCGCCGCCTGGTGAGGCGCCCCGCGGAGCGCGTCGACGACGATGAGTTCAGCGTCTCGTTCCCGGCGATTCCCGGCGAGCCGTCGTTCCAGTGGCGAGAGCACTTGATGATGTACAGGAACTACATGGCAGGCGCTCTGGAGGAGCAGGTCGCCTCGTCGGTGAGGCAGAACTTCCTGTGGAACCTGAACGACAGCTGGGGGTTCGTGTTCAACTCGCTCCGGGCGCTGGAGGGGAGGTACCTGGAGCAACCGCTCGAGGACCTGGGCTTCAGGCGCGTCTGGGCGGTGGGACCCGTGGCTCCGGAGGCGGACGCCGCGGGTGCCCGCGGCGGGCAGGCAGCCGTCGGGCTCGCCGAACTCAGCGCGTGGCTGGACGCGTTCCCGGAAGGCTCGGTCGTGTACGTGTGCTTCGGGAGCCAGGCCGTGCTGAGCCCGGCCGTGGCGGCGGCGCTGGCCGAGGCGCTGGAGCGCAGCGCCGTGCCGTTCGTGTGGGCCGTGGGCGGCGCCGTGGTCCCGGACGGGTTCGAGGCACGGACCGCGGCGTCGGGGCGCGGCGTGGTGGTGCGCGGGTGGGCGCCGCAGGTGGCGCTGCTGCGGCACCCGGCGGTGGGGTGGTTCCTGACGCACTGCGGCTGGAACTCGATGCTGGAGGCGGTAGCCGCGGGAGTGCCCATGCTGGCGTGGCCTCTGGTGGCCGGCCAGTTCTTCGACGCGCGGCTGCTCGTGGACGAGGCGCGCGTCGCGGTCCGCGCGTGCAAGGGCGGCCTCGGCTTTGTCCCCGACGTGGGCGAGCTGGCGTCCGTGTTGGCCGACGCCACCGGGGAGAAGGGCCGCGACGTGAGGGCCCGCGCCAAGGCGCTTGCGGCGGAGGCCGCCCGTGCGGTGAAGCCAGGCGGGAGCTCGTACGCTGATCTAGAGCTGTTGGTGCAGGAAGTCCGGAAGCTTAAAAGCCAGTAGCTCTCTTCAGGAACAAAGCAAATACTGTTGACGCGAGTCAACATATACTTTCAGACATTCAGATTCAGTAGTTTTCCCCGTTGTTGATTACATCAGGAAAGCTGAACTTCGCTGAATAAAGCAGATACTTTCAGACATTCAGAATTCAGATGTTTTTCGCGTTGTTGTAAGGACTACTACTGTACTTGATGATGGCATCTGGAAAGCTGAACTTCGCTGTAGCTTGAACTTGAATCTATCGCTAGAACGATCTATTTAGAGACATCAGTAACCACTGCTTTGAATGCTTTCCCATGTCTGCACACGAATAACTGGCTTCTGTTCGCACTCACTGTTCTGCTCTATCTGTATGTTTTCAGGAGCTGAGCAGCTAATGGCGCATGCTGAACGCCAGAACTCCCATCTACCGCTTGTCCCGCGCAGTACACAGACTACAGAGCAGCACAATCATCAGGTCTTTAAGCTGCACCTCGCGTACGCAGGAAGCACCCAAACTGGCATCTTCTGACGGAGCTCATAAGTTACTCTGAGGTTAGATCGTCGGTGTCGTTGCCCTTTCAACAGATGCCGCATTGTCACCGTACAAGACCGCAAGCGCATAGCGTTGCACACATTGTTTTCTGCTCGATTCCCATGGGATCTAGCTTCATCACGCTGAGAAAGTTCATGCAAGAAGGGCAAGTGTCATGCTCACCAAATCATTTGAACGCGACCGTCTCAGCTACCTCTCCCCAGATGCCTACTGCAGTACTGCGCTGTCTCTGTGAAGCTGCAAGTGAGAAGGAAAACAAACACCGGAGGGGCCGCCATCTGAGGAAGACGAGAAACATGCGGTGTCCGATTCCCAAATGCCGACGTTTGATTCGACTTCCCGGCCCCCACAATGCCATGGCCATTAATTTGACGGATCATCTGATGAGGAAAATTAGCGAGGCAGCAACCCATGTGCCTCCCCTGCCGGCTTTCCGGGCTGGAGCTGGAGGAGGAGGAGGAATCTTTGAGTTCCCCCCTGCTTTTAAGCGTCTGCTCCTGCATCAGCGTCGATCAGGACCTTCCAATCACTAGTTGTACCCCTAATCCCTTTTTCTCTCCATTGTTTCAACCCAAAGCAAAGTCAAGAGCCTTCCTGGCGTCCTCAGCTGAAACCCCGGTTCCTCTGCAAAAACACGTTTTGCCGCTCAGCTGGAGCCGAGTTGTGAACCATGTGGGCGAATTTGCTGGAAGCACGGGTCATTAGGTCATCTGAGAGCTGACAGCTAAATTACTCTCATGTATCTTGCACTAGAATCAAATTTACTATATATCTTAATCTGAAAGTGTAAGATGCTGCAGAAGTAAACTACTTCTCAAGTTACTGCCTTTACTTTTACCACTGTTTCCTGACCGACAAAATCTGTTATGCAAATAGCTTCTGCAAAAGTCTCTCAATCCTCTGCAAATAGCTTCTCTTTGCAAAGATGACATTATGCAATATAGATTGGCCTGGGCGCCTAGGGAGCAGGTGGATGTTCAGTAGCTAGCCGTGGTGGGGTTTTTTTGTTGCTGTTTGGTTTTTTTGCCTCCGGCAGTTTTGGTTGTAGCAGTCGGTTGTAGTGGGTTCTGGCCTGAGTTGTAATTACCTGTACAGTTCTGTATTTTTTCCTTTTCATCGTCTAATAAAAACAGCGGCAAAGCTTTTGCCGCCCCTTCCAAAAAAAAAATCTGTTATGCAGGCTGATGTCTGATAAAGTGATAAGCCCTCTAAGTCAAGGTATTTATTGTCGAAGGGCCCAAATCATGCAACATGATCCCAACAGAAATGAAATGCCCAGGGAAAGAGGAACACGTAACGTCAAATGAAAGCTGAGGTCTTCTTGCCTAACGTTTGCATGGCTCTGCATACCTGAAGATTTGGCCTGAGAGCCACCCATTTAGTCAAAGAAGTTGGTTATGGGCTCAGTGGAGGTGTACTATGACCTCATATGATTGCTGTCCTCTAGTGTTGTGTTGTTGGATTGTCCAAAAACAAATTAGTGCGGTTTTCATAGTGGAGATAAAGTTTGATGTGCCCTATGACTAGACTAAAAATGAAGTTACTATCCATCTCTAATTGTGCGCAAGTTAATGTGAAAACAGCTAATTGGAAAGCCATAGCTATACATACGTTTTATTTGACCCTAAGTCGAAGTTCTATTTGACCCTTGACTTAACCGTGGGGATTCTATTGTGTCCTATAAATGGATTAAGAATATTAAATTTGGAGTTGTTTTTTTACTCCTAATTGAAAGCATAGGCTGTTTCAGTTTTTTGTCCTAAACTGAAATGCGCTAACTTTGACCAAGTTCACAGAAAGATATGCTCATATTACACTCTTGTGTCCGTTCTTTTTGGCCTAGTGCCATCTTGTAAATATCAATCCCTCCTCTTAATTGAAAGACAAAGCTCTGCCCCTTGCTTAAAAAAAGTATAAGAGTTTCTGGAGCTTGAGTTCAAACAACTGAAACGGGTTCTGTATCCATCCAACTCTATAATTGTTACCTCACAAAACCGACAAGAGTTTTGCCAGAATTATATTACTAGAGAAGAATATTTTTACCTCACACTACTACTTCATAATTACAGGAAATCTATCAAAATCGTAGGACTAGGAGTCACAAATTTCAGTACATGCAGTAGTAGACGCATTTCATGAGAATCTGCACGGCAAACCTATCAGAATTCAGAAGTGCAGAAGACACAAATGACAAGCACTTAATTTGAGCTGTCCCTTCCAATCAACTGATATTAGCATCGCTGATTTCGCTAATCTTACAAGCGAAGCATATTATAATGAGCTACTGAGATTCTCCCATTTCTGGGTACGTCTAATCAAACAAAGCAATTTCCATTTTTGGTCCAGCCACACGAACATACCAATATGGAGGATTGAAGCTTAAGCATGCATCACCCAAACCTTTTCTTACAAAGCCTACATCAAAATCACATCGCAAAAGTTGAAGATTACGTGATGATTGAACCAAGACACCAGGGAAAAAATTGCAACCCACCCACACCCACCCATGGAATCTGAACCCAAAGGGTCCTTTTTTTTAGGACACAAATACAAAAGTTCATGTCCTGTTTACCAATGCGCCAAAATGCATAATTGTCCACCCAAACAAACATACATACATACATCGCCCACCGCGTTTCTTCTCCTAACTCCTGAAGTCCTAAGTGCCACTGTATCCTTCTGTAGCTTGCACACACCGCCACAGTTTTTTCAGACATGTGCAAGCTCAATCAGAGCATGTGATCGGTACGGAACAATAGTTAATGGTAGTTAGCGAGCATTGGCAGCTAGTACTAGTTTCCTGGATGCAATGTAGAAACCGGAAAAAGAAGAAGAGCAAACAACCGCCTTTCTGCCGGAGAAACAACACGCTGCCCATGATGACTCCATCGACATGCTCCCGCTGCTTCCGTGTCGGCTCCTACCCGCCGGCGCCCGGCGGATCCATAGTTTTTACTCCTATCTTACCTGCTGTTGCTTTGCTTATTCACTTGCTTGGCTCCTGTTGCTGTCGCAGTAAGTGTAACTACACAGCAAAAGAAATGTCCAGCTTTGCACAGGAGATAGCCTTAGCCCCCTGTTGTCCAGCTTTTTACTGCACTTATGACATAAACGTCCACAAGAGCGATGGAGCCGCTCGACCCCGACCCAGACCCGCTCGGCGACTTCCTCGTCCCCGCCCCGCCGCCACCTTCCCCACCCAGATCCACCACCATCCCAGCTCCACTCCTTCAACCATCACCGGATCCGGAATCCCCGAAGCCTGCTCTACTCGTCGATGACCATCTCGGGGCCGGACTCGCGGCGTACAAACAGATTGGCGCAGCTAAAGCCCAGGGGGCGCTTCAGCCGCCGGCGCCTCCCTGCACACCGGCGGGCGTCAGCGCGGCCGCCCCGCCACCCGTGCTGGCCGGCTGCGGCGAGCGCGGCGCCCCCCCACCGCCAACAACGCCGGCCTCCCCTCCGTCGTCCGAGGACACGGCGAGCGCCGCCGCTGCAGCCGCTTCCCCCATCGCTGCTAGTGGTGGTGCGGTGACCAGTGGCGTGTCGAGCCCACAGCTGAGGTCCTTGCTGGCTATGGCGACCGGCCACACCTCCGACTGCCTCAGCCCCCCTGTCGCGGCTCCCTCCATCATAGAGGAAGGCGAGGTGGTCGTCGTTGAGGATGGGTCGGATGATGAGGACGTGGTGGTGGATGCCGCCGACTCGCGCAGGCCCCTGCTGCCCTCCCTCTCCCATGGTGCTGCTGCCTTTCCCTCCTTCCCCGCCTGTCGTTCCTCCGGGAGGACCAAGTTTCGACGTTGGGAGGAAGACCCCGACGAGGGCAGCTCCGACGATGAGCTCACTTCTGCTGCCACACGCCCGTCCTGCCTTGATGCCGCGGGCTCGGCTCTCCGGGATGTCGCTCACCGGGACATTGGGCCGACGGCCTCGGTGCCGGCTGCAAGGGTACCCGCGCATCAGCGGCTTGGTGCACAGCCAGTCGCCCGTGCCCCTGTGCACCAACGACTGGGTCCGTGCCATCATGCATCGCCGTCTCGTGGCCGCCGCCGTCGTCGTCGTGAGCCCGGCCCTGGGTTCGTGACAAACACCAGACGACCTCCAACTCCGTCGCGAGCCCTCCATTCCGAGGGGGGTCTACGGCAACACGCCCCTCGCGCAGCTGCCCCGGTCGATACAGACGGCTTCACTCTGGTTGTAAGCCGTCGGCGTGGGCGCCGTCGTGGCCCGCATCACCCTCGTCGCCGGAGGCCAGTGCCGACTTCGCTTGTCGGTCTTTGCTTCAACTGCCTGGCGGGGGATCACATTGCTGCGCAGTGCACCTCCGCGTCCCGCTGTCTCTTCTGCCTCAGCACGAGACACCGGGCGAGGAACTGCAAGCACCGTCGTCATTGTCCACCTCGGCGCCTTTCTGCAGACCGCGCGGAGGAGGAGCCTGTGAGGGGGAGCCAGGGTCGTGCTGGTTCGCGCACGCGCCAACCCCTCCATTGCGCCCCTGAACTGCACACGGCTCCTATCATCGTCGGGCAGATTCTTTGCCCGACGCCTTCGAACGTTGCGGGCGGCGGCCCTCAACACCCCACGCACGTGCCACCCGGTGGCTCGGAAACCACGCTCGGGGGTGTGGTGGGCGCCAATGGTGTCGGTTGTCGACGTCGGCGGCGGCGCAAACGACCAAGGGTGAACAGTGCTATGGCCCATGGCTACGCCGCCACCGCCATCGCCAACGACCCACTGGCACTAGAGCTGTGTGAGGGTGCAGGGCCTCCTACTTGGGTCGACCCCATGCTTGATGAGCTTGCTGCCTCCCACGTCTCGTGTTCGTCTACTCCGACAGCTGCCTCCCAGCAGGTCCGGACAGTGCTGTCGGACCCCCTGTCACCGCCACGCATGATCCAGCTCTGCTTCGTAGCTGATGAGGCGTCGGTGGAGGTGGGCGACGGGGCCGCAGTAGTGCGCTCTCCACTACCGGCTACCCCCGCTCCTGAGGTCATGGCGGTGGTTGGTGAGGTTGCGGCGGCAGCGGACGTTACACCGTTGCCGTCGCCTGCCGGACCACCTACTGCTCCCGCGCCTGTCGTTGGTGTGCCAACAGTTGCTTCGGTGGAAGCTTTCATTGACTCCTTGAGGCTGCCATTGGAGGAGCCCCTGATCAAGTCTCCACCACGCGCCCGGATTACAAGAACCGTCGACTGGATCCCACGCCGCAGCGACCGCTTGGCCGCAAAATCGGTCTTCCGCGATCCTAATCCGGAGAAGCAGGCGCGCCGTGTTCTGTTGAACAAGTGGGCTGGGCGACCTGCGCATGAGGTGTCCAATACCCCGGACGCCACAATCGCCACCAGCTTCCATGAAGCGTTCGCCGAGGTAGCTCCCTCTACTAGGCGGGACATCATGAATGCATTGTTCCCTCTGCGCGCTCACCACTTGCAGATGGACTTGGCGGGGGTCGAGGACCTGCGCGAGGATTGAGTTGCTGCGTAGGTCGTT
>JAKNSH010020322.1:0-14921 GCA_027790015.1 Cymbopogon flexuosus
CTCCCTTTCTTTCTCTTGATTCCTGAGTGCTCTGAGTTCTTCTATGAGTTCTTCGATCTTGTTTTGGAGTGCTTCGTCGCCTCGCGTTCGCTCTTCTTTTTGTTGTACTCGCTGAGTGCTGCTCTGTACTTGTCCCATGCTTCTTTTCTTTGCTTAGCGCGGTTCCTTATTCCCATCCTAAGCTTGTTCTTTTTCATCCTGGCCTGTTTTTGTTCATCGGTTTCATTGCTGTTGCCTTCATCACCTTCGGATATGTTGCCCTCCGACTCATCTGATCAGCGTACGCCATGTAGATTGTGTACTTCTTTTAGCTTTTCTTCATCCATCGCGGGAGTTCTTCTTCTGAGTTGCTTGATTTTTCAGAGCTCAATGTCTCGAGTTCTTTCCCTTCTTGGAATGGCAAGTACTCCTGGTTGTTTTCTTCTTGGTCCTTTTCATATCCTGGAGTGTTTGGCCAATGTAACACGCAGTCTTGAGGCGTTACTGTCATCATCAATCCTTACTGCGGTCCCTTCAGGTATATGCTTTGGTCGATAGTCATGCGCTTGTTGTTGATCTCTTGGATGATAGACGCTGAGTTCTTGAGCCCAATTGGGAAAGTCTTCTTTCTTGGGTGGAGTCAACACGGGTTCGATTCGACTTCGAGTTGTATTCTTTTACGATGCTGGTGCGGTCTTGGAATTCGAATGTGTCCTGATCCTTCTTGCAATAATTCGTTTCTGTTTCTTCTTCAACTTCATATCCGTCTTGCTTTCCTGTTTGGATCCGGATGCGGAGTTTCTCCATCTTTTTGACGAGTTTCTGTTCGAAGAGTTCTGCTTCTTCTTCAGGTGTTGGTTCCTTCAGCAATTGACTTCGTAGCTTGCCGTTGTCATCTGCTTGACAGATCCATGACCCAAAGATGAAGGTTGTTCCAGCTGGGAATGTTATCTTAAAGTCGAGGTCCGCCGAGTTCTCGAGAAAATTTTCGTCGAAAGCCCCTATCCGGCGCGCCAGCTGTCGATGTTTTACCACCGGCAGCCTGCCACGGGGTAGCCGCGATAGTTGTTCGGGCTTCGGCGAAGTGTGGAATTTGGCGGTGCACGCAAAGAGGCAAACGTTTATACTAGTTCTAGCCCTTGAGGAAGTCGAGTAATAGCCTTACATCCAGTCTTAGGCGTGAGCCCGTCTGTGTTGTATTGTTGTAAGCTGTCGAGTTGGCTATTACAATGTATCGTGGTGTGTTGTTGTATCCTGCCAGCTCTATCCTACGGGGTCCTCTCAACAGACCTTTATAGTCCAGGCGCTGTTGAGAGTTGTTCGGATCCTAGTCGGATACAAAGATAGGGTCCTATGCGGAAAGCAACTATACTTCACATAGGACCCTCTGCTTCGTGTTCTGGTTCCTGCTGCCTTGTGGATCCATCGGGCGTGTCCACTCTTCTGGGTTCTATCTTGCTGAGGGCCCTGGGGGGTCCCTCATCGACAGCATCATCATCTTCCCTTAACTTAGCTGCATCTGACCCTCTCGTGTTGCATGCCTCTCTACTTCTGTCACCATGATGATCCCAAACCTCATAGTTCTCCATGAAACCCCTTCGAACCAAGTGTGATCTTGTCTTATTTGGATCCTGGCATACTATAAGCTTCCAATAGTCACAACAGGGGCAACAAATATCATTTGTCTCCTTGATCAAAGGGTGTGTTTTAGCGGCATCAAAAAAACCACTGATAGCTTCTAAGTAGGATGCTTCAAATCTTTTTTTCGTGTACTTCCATGATCGGTCCATAGTTGCCCTACAAAAACGAAAGGTATATTGCATCAAGAGTTCTTATATAATTGCAGAAGTAATTAATTAATGTCTATATTATTGGTTGGGGAAAAAATCGAACACCATGCATGCATGTCTTTGTAGCCGGCTCTCGAAGTCAAAACAAGCATGTATAAAGTTCAAATAGGGTTAAGGGATGCCAACATCTTACCTCTCAATCATCGAACCCAATCCTTCAAATCAAAAATTGAAATGACACAAACCTCCCCTATGCGCGACGCTGCCCCACCTCTCTTTTTTTTTTGCTATTTCTCGTGGCCAAATAAGTGAGCTGAAGCAACGAACCAAGGAGGAAGAAGGATATTTGGCGGAATCATTTAGAGGTCGTTTACATAAGGCACCGCCTCTAAAAATGGATCTCCTTTTAGTTCTGGATTCAACCGCTCTTGATGATCCATTCATCCGAGACAGTTGGATTAAGAGAACCGCCTCTTTAAATATGTATTTTCTGAGACGGCTTTATTAGAAGAACCGCCCCTGAAATTGTTACTTCATCAGTGGCTGACTTAACGCACCCTTTTCTGAAAGTCCACTATCTTTAGAGGTTGTTTTCTTTATACAACCGACTCCAAATATATATGATCAGGGGGGCAGTTGTGAAGCTACAGTGCTGCCCCATTTGATTACAGGCGGCTTGCTATGTCAGCCGCCTCTGTTGGAAAAGGGAGGGGTTGCTGATGTTGATTTATGTACTAGTGGGGTATGTGCATTTGTTTGCGTACACTTAGAATAGATTATGAGAGGTAATGACTATGGTGGATAGTTTGTTGAGTGGTTGTAGGGATGTTTTTTAGGTGCATATATGTAGTAGAGAAGTAGAGATAGAGAAGTAGAGAGCAGAGATAGAGATTAGCACTTGCTCATGTGATTAGATGATATATGCTTATTAGCGGGTGCTCATGCGTACTGCCTTGTAACAATGGAGATGACACCGATAGTTATTTTTTTATCTGGTCAATCTTAATTTAAATTGTATTTGAGAGGTATACATCAAGTTCTCAAAAGAATTTTGGATCCAATTCACCTCTCGTCATCTGTTAGGTTCTTCAAATGATCTAAGTCTACCATCATTACTATATATGTCAATCGGGTGCAATGCACTGATATCAATACTTCGAGTCACTGTAGTGTAAACTAATGGAGCACTAATGTGGGCACAATGGGTGTGTGGTCGTATATATCAAACCTTTAAAAATCCAAGACATAACAATCATAGGCAATGTGGTGAAGTTTACTCTGTGTCGTAGATTATATATATTGTGAGAGTATGCTCTGTAGCTAGCTCTATTTATGATAATTTTTATACTAAATTTACAATAATATGAATACATTTACGTTAATTGAGTTACTGTAACATATGAGGATATTCACCATAATATTGTAGTAAACCACTAAGTAATAAGTTACTATAATCTCGTAAAATAATATAGTAATATCGTAACTCAAAGTGGCTATAGAACTACTATTATTATGTAGCCACTCTTTGAGTTATAATAGTTACTATGATATTTTACGAGATTATCCCCATGTGTTATAGTAATTTAAAACTATCGTAAATATATATTCATATTATTATAAATTTATTATAAAATTATCGTAAATAGAGGTGCCTATAGAATAACTTATATTGACCACGTCTATGACGACGGTGGCGCTGTATTCGATTGTGCAAGAAGAGCCGCGGCCTGCTGGGCCCTATCCGCGTTGTGCAATCGAGCTTTCAACATGCCAAACTCAGCCGACGCTCGGAGCCTGACCTTGCGACGGCTTCCATCCACGGTGTCGTTGCCCTTGTTCCCGAGCGTAAACCCCTCGTGATGCGCCACGTACTGAGCGTCCACCACACCGATCTGCTGCTCAGGCTCCTGCACACACACACAAAACATAACATATGTGTATAACAGATGTATGGTAATTCACAGTTTTTATTATTATATATTGGTGAGTTCTTACGTCGACGCATCTCCAGAAGTTCCAGTCGAGACCCCAGCCGTGAACCAGGTCATTCTGGATCATGTGCCAGACGCAACTCCAGGCCTCTCTGGTGAAGACGGGAGCCATCACCTCCACGAACCCGCTGCACGGCCGCTGGTGCACGTCGGTATCGCACTTCCCTGCAGTAGTCGACCTGTGTAAACCATTCCGTTGGTCGAGTTTGGTTCAGCAGGAGCCAGCAAAAATATAATCCTAAGTTATTATTAAGGTAAAGTACGTATTTCAACCATCAACTTACGCACAAGTACAAAATTCAACCTCAAACTATGAAACCAGACCATTTACGACCTCCAACTTACAAAACCGGGCACTTTACCCTCTGGCCTGTTCCATCCTCGTTTTGCACTGTACAGATATCTAAAACATGACCATTGTGCTGTTTTGGATGGCACCCTATTGCACCATGGTGTTTGACGTACGATATTTTGTCATATAAAAATCTGTGTGTATGTCTGTATTTGTATATACCATTAAGCACATAAGAAAAAAGCTAACATGTTCCTTGTGTCATGTGCTTCAAGGTGGCGTATGCTTATCAATGATACTTATTTTGTATTGTGCGTGTTTGTACTATCTTGTAGAAAGTTGGTGAAAGTTGAATTTGTTTGACTTTTCGAGAACCGAGAATTGCATATTCATTGGGACGGAGGGAGTAATGACGAAGGATAAGTATAACGTGGAGATAAATACGTAATACGCAACAAGCTGAGCCGGACTCCTCTAATCACGTGTACAGTCCACACAGTTTTAGCAAAACCAGTATGGAACAAGGGAGAGGGGTAAAGTGCCTAGTTTTGTAAGTTGGAGGGCGTAGATTGTCTGGTTTTATAGTTTGAGGTTGATTTGCATACTTTTGTGTAAGTTGAGGGTTGAAATGTGAACTTTACCCTTAAAAGTATGAGGCCGCGCCATCTCCGCAGCCCATAACCATCGCCACCATAGCCTGGTCTCCTTAATCCCATCTGATGTTTTCTATGGTTTAGACATTGTGTTGCTATTTTTTATCTTGCACTTTCTTGTCAATATCTCTCTCTGAGAACTATGCTGCCACCCATCTGAAACCTTTTTGCCATCGTATCCTTTACCAAGCATTGATCCGTCACTCAGATTTTTCAATCAAACATTGTACAGCTCTTCCGTATAGCACATAGCTCATATTAGCTTTTGCATATCTTACTAGTGTACTATTATCGAAGCTCTTCACAGAAGACAAAAAGAAAAGAAAGCAAGAGCTATGCATAGGTGCATCCATATCGCATAGTATTTTTGATACAGCATGCCAAATATGTCGCAGGAGCATAGTAACATAGACCAAAACATTTATGAAACCTACACCATCTCTGTACCTCCTTTGAAACATGTGTGGAGCATCTCTCTATTTCCATCAAACAATTTAGAAAAACATAAAACCAAAATCTGAATCCAAGGTGCTACAAAAACAGTACTATAAAAAATCAGGTACTTTTAAGAAACAGCTTTAGATTCCGCCATTTTTCGCTTTTGTGGTATTTGTAAGAAAACAACTTCGATTTCTGCCGTTTAGTTGTTGTTTTGTTTTTTAGTGCAGCAAAATCACTTTTGAACCAAACAAGCCTTAATTCAATGAATTGAGTTAAAGCAAAGTAGATTGTCAGAACTTGTGGCATTAGTTACTATTATTAACATGTTATTAAACATTAAAGCAAAGTAGATTGTCAGAGTTCTTACTCAAAAGTGCGCAATTCTTCCGAAAAAAAGGAAAAAGATACTTAACCTCTGACCTTTGCTCATGTGTCTACTTTACACCTGAACTATGAAACAAGATATTCTACACCCTAAACTTAGTAAAACATATCAAATAACCCCATTAGTGGTATTGGGAGGTGGTTTTGTTGACTTGTCAATCCATGCTGGCTGGTTTTAATGGTGTGGCATCTAGGCCCACCTGTCAGCTGAATGACAACTGCATTCACCTCCTCTTCCTCTGTTTCCTAGCGGACTTTGCCGACACTCCCCCGCGTAGGTCATCTTCTCTGAGGTCACCGACCTGGTTGTGCTGCTTGTGGACCTCGCCCCGCACAGCCCGTCCACGCCTCGCGACGCGGCTACACAGGTGCACGGCAGCTCAAACAGCACGGCCCAATGGCGATTCACACGTCACAGCTCGTCGGCCTGCTCCTTGCACAACCTCCTCCATCGCTGTCATGTCGTACACCCTCGGCACCGGCAGCCGCCACCGCTCACCGCCTCTCAACGCCCATCACGTACGGCCAAACAATGTGCCCGCATCCTCAAGGAGATGGCCAAAATTCGTGTCTACAGAGTAAAGAGAAGTCAACTACGCTACTTTGCCTGTGCGGCCCTGTTTCGGTAGCCTGCGTGGCTTCGAGCTCGGTGGCGGCGGCGGCGGGGGCCCTGCCCACCCGACATCTTGCTGCTGGTGCCTTGACCAAGTGTGTGTGCGTGGCTACGGCCTTGAGCAGCCGGCCTGCAGGATGTGAACTCCAAATTGGTTGCCATCTCTGCTACTAAAGTAGGATATAAATGGCACATAGGTAATGGTAGAAAAGTCAAGTTCTGGAAGGATAATTGGCTAGGACCTTCAAACCTAGCCATTCAGTATTAGGAGATTTATGTGCTAATTAATGAAAAAACTAGTACAGTAGCTGAGTTGTGGGATGGTTCAAATTGGAATTGCACGTTTAGAGGGGTGTAGATCAAAGGTTGATGGGTCTTTGGGAGGAAGTGGTGCAGTTGGCCAGTACTATTGTGCTCTCTGAGGAGGAGGATTCACTCATTTGGCAATTCAACTCTAATGGAGTTTATTCCTCCCAATCCCTGTATAGAATAGTTAATTGTAGAGGTATTTTGCCTGTCTATGTTCCAGCTATTTGGAGGATCAAAGTGCCACCTAGAGTTCATTTTTTCTTGTGGCTGCTTTCTAAGAATAGAAACCTCACCAGAGATAATGTGAACATTAGGAAAAAAATTGGATGACCTGTCTTGCCTGTTCTGTGCTGAACCTGAAACTAGGCAACACTTATTTTTTGATTGTGTAGTTGCTAAATAGATGTGGTGCTGTGTTTCTGAAGTTTTAGATAGAAATGTTGGTGTTGACTTTGTTTCAATAGGTCTCTTATGGCTTAGTAATAAAAAGTTTGGAGTAGCTAACTGCTTTTGTGCAGCTGCCCTGTGGGGGCTGTGGAAACTAACAAACCTCATTTGTTTTCAGGGTGCTTCCTTGGTTAGATGTCAGGAACTTGCTGCTAAAGATTGCTGCTCTGCTACATTCATGGATTATTCTGTGTCCACCAGAATGGATGGAAGAGTATATGGATCGCCTGACGAGCCTAAAGCAGATTGCCACAAGATTACCAAGGCTTGGTGGTTGAATCAAGTTGATGATGAGTGGGACAGGTTTTTGTTCGACAAGGCTGGAGAAACCGCTGAAGAAGAGCTACCTATTGAAGCTTTGAGGAAGCTGAATGCCAGTGATGGAAGCGTGGGTAGAAGCTGGGTTCGTATGTCTTGATCGAGAGTGGCTTAAGTGCTCGGTGCTGCGGGTTATGTAGCTAGTTGTTAGGCTATCTGTTTTGTCGAGATTTTAAACCTGGGTGTTTTTCTGGACGGGTGTAACCCACCTGAATGCTGTAAGAACGCGATGTTTGTCCTTGCTTTGCAATGACAGGGGTGTGAGCCCTATTACTCTAAAAAAAACTTTACCAAATTACCAGCACGCTCAAGTTTGGATGGTTGCCAAGCACAAGTGTTCGTACCCTACGCCACGGACCCATGCTACTCCCTCCGTCTCCTAAAAGACCGCAATTCTTTAACTTCTACAAATCATGTTTGATTATTCGTTTCATTTAACTTTTTTGTGTAAATAATAAAATAAATAAATTATTATGAAAATATCTCTAACGATAATATAAGCCATAACAAATTAAATAATATTTATCTAATTTTTTGAATAAGACGAACGGTCAAATATGATTTGTAGAAGTCAAAGACGGAGGGAGTACCTCAAGTCCCTTCCCTTTTCACGACAAGGAAAGGAGATGTTTTGAGTGAACTGTGGACCGAGACGAGCAGGAACTTCCGTCTGGCAGTCGAAGGCCATACGTAGTAGAGGAGGTGCTGGTGGAGGTGTGATCGGCGTAACTGTTGTGCCTGTTCAAACTATGACAAGCGTTGGTCAGGGCGTCTGTTCCACGATAAGTGCGTGTGGACGGGACAGAAGCCTGTGCCTGTGCTGCCGCCGCCTATGTGACCTGCTCAGCTGCTCGACCTCGCGAGGGCGACATATGCGGCGCAGATAGCACATGTGGCAGCCTGAATCTCGCGCGTGTATGGATGGGAAGAAATACGGGGGATGGAACTCGCACTTCGTGGCAGACGCCGCGTGCAGGGTGACCTGCTCAACCTACTTCAACGCGCTCATCGTGCTGCTGGGTGGCGGCCCGCGCTACAGTCCGCGGCGTTTTCCCTAGCGAGCACTGCTGATGATGCGCCCCCATCTTCCTCCTCTACCTGGCGCTCGTGGACTGACTCGCAGATGCCAGGTCGTACACCCGCATCCCTCTACGGCAAACGCGGAGGAAACACCCACGGTTTGGATACGCGGTCCCTGTGGAGCAGCAACGCCGCCGGTTTGTGCACGCGTTAGGAACAACAACGCGCCTGCATCACCTCCCGTTCTATGACACATGGGCCCGAGTGCCAACATATCAATGTGGACCCATTTGGACTGCAACACGTCATTGACACAAGGAACCAAAAACGACTTCAAGGGGTTAAGTGCCCGGTTTAGAGAAGTTATGGGTGCAGAATACATGGTTTTATAGTATAGGGGTACAGTAGATGCCTAAGCATAGGTTAGCTCTGGAAAAAATCAGCATCTTTGAACTCTAAAAAACAGCATCTTTGGAAAGATCCAAAATCGTGGAAACCTGCTAGGTTGGCTTTCAAAACCAGACAATAATATATTTCGTCAGCCCATATGTAATTGCATTTTGTATTTCGTATCTAGTTATATATATAATAATTTTGACACGCCAACCCCAATAGATTAAGTTCACCCACCTTAAAAAAATTACAAGGCCCATACTTTGATGATGCTTGTTTTTTGGTGGCTTGCCTACCCTACCTCCTAAACGCCTTCACTGGAGATGTTTCGAGGTATATTTTGGTGAGTCTACCAAAAACGGCTAGTAGTCGTTCGGAGACAAGCTAGGCTAGTTTTCCCTAACTCTGATACAATTTAGAACCCAAGTGATCCTCTTACAATCCTAGGATGCTAGCTCTTGGGGTGTATAATAGCAAAGAGTGATGACTCAAAGTGGACATAGAAGTCTATGGCCACATTGAATCACTACTACAAAAACAATTTTAGGAGCCAACCCACTTTATTAACAAAGGTGGATAAACAATCTCTGAGTCTCCAAACATACCTTACTATTTTTAGAAGTACCATTAGTTGATTAATGAAGACACCTAAAACCCACCGCCTCAAAAATACCAACTAACAAAGACTAGCCTCTTAAGGGTCTATCTCTTAAGGAATATCATTTTCAAAGACGACCCTCTTAGTAGGCCCACCTCTATTACTAAGCAAGGTCCACACCTAGCCCATTTCTCTCTACAACCCAAACCCTAAGTCATAGTAGATGATGCTAAGTTTTCTACCACATGATACTACCACCACATCTTATTCCTCCCATAGGGGTTGCCACTCCCTTGCCCAGACGACACAACACCTTTCCTCTCCCTCTGCACCCCTCCCTTTTTTGCTCCTTGCCTCTACCGAAGCCGGTAGATTCTCACTGCCGACGATGGGGGAAGGAGGCATGGTGATGAGGTCAATGCACAGAAGAGGTGTGTGAGGCCAAGGAGCTATGCAGCGGCGGTGGAAGACATGGTGGTGGTGAGATGTCCTTACTCTCGTAGTCGGCGGCGCTCTCTTCATCTTACTCTTGTCCCTTCCTCTCTTTTGCTCTCTCAACTTCCAGGACATGCATGATGTATGCAGATCTAGTGGAGGGAGCACTGGAATCGTTGAGGTGAGGGCTTCAATATCTCTTTCAAGTCACACTATCAATACCACCCCTCTTGAGTTCTTTATCTATCGCCATTATGGATGTCAACGACAGGTCAGTGACTTCAGGGTTGACGATGGCTTCTCCCTTCACCAATAGTGATGGTCTAGTCCATAGCAGAACGAGGTGGCAGTGCCCTCTTCTTGGCACCGGTGACTTGATCTGGAGCATAATAGGGCGACAACATCCCTGTGAATGACACATGGTGGTGACTTCTTGATTCATCAGCAATAGCGATGGCGAAGTGGTCGGGCTTTGCATCTGGAGATGGGCAGGATTCCTGGATGGGGGTATTTAACATATAGCCATCCTTACATCTCCACGTGTGGATGCCAGCGCAGCAACGTCTCTAGGAAGCCTATAGGGCATGTGAAATGACCTAATTGCACCTATTTCTTCTCTCGCTCCACTCGCTGAAGTGTGGGCCCCATATGTTAGCTTCTCCTTCAACCTCCAACCATCTCCATGCATCGAGGGAAGGGGAGCTCGTGTAGTCTCGGTCACGTTGCTACCCCTCCTCAGCCTCCGGTACGACTTGTCGGACTGCCTGTGAATTTGTACAAATTTGATTTGTACTAGTATTTTTTTTATTTTGGATGGAGTATTGTGTTTGGGATCTGACTATTTTATTTTGCTATAATTTTTATAGGATTGAGTTTGAGAGTTGTGTTTGACTATGAGTATATTTTATTGGTGGAAGATGCTGTATTATTCCTTTGAGAAAGAAAAAAAATGCTTCTGAATCCTTGTAGGTTTTACATGGTGTTTATTTTGAGAAACCACTCTATTCTAAATGTGGTGATCAATCATATGAGTATATTTTGAAAATTAGTAAAATGACTTGATTTCTTATATTGATACTAATTATTAGCTTGTGATGAATAAGGTGATGATGGATGAACCCCATTTCTTTCAACAAATTAATTAAAACAAAAAAATGAGGAATGAGATCATTATGGACTAACTCATTTCTCGACGAATAACCTGTAACGAAAAATTACCAATGCGCGGACCGTATATAAAAAATGTAAGAACAGTTATTATTGGCTAATACAGTATTTACCTGTGTATCTCGGTGTCATTCCTTCTCACGTTGATATCATAGTTCTTGACCCCCCTAATGATGTCCAGCCCTGGCTGTGAAATTGCCAGCCCATGCTTTTTGACAATCTTGATGTACTCCTCTGCGTCAAAGGTCTCAACTCCGAGGTCCTGGTCCCACAGGAAGACGTACTCGTAGGGCGCCACGATGCTTGGGTGCATGAACCTCTTGGCGTACCACCTACATGACACAGCACATGGATGGATTTGCTGCATTGGATGCACCACACCAGCAAAGAAGGAAGTGTTTTTAGCTAGCTGTTGCTCATTACCATTTGGCCTGCTTCCTGGCGCTGACATGAATGGCTTGCTTGGACCACTCGAAATCATCCCACTCTGTCGTCCGACCGTCATAGTGGAACAGCATCATATCGAAATTGTCTGAGAACTACTCCAATCGGCGTGCCATATTTGATTGAAAGGACGATGACGAACAGTCCATGATGATGTTGTTCATTTTATTACAACAAACCATCAAAAAACCAAGAAGAAGCTATATACTGCGTACATCCCAAATTGTAAGTCGAGAGTCAAAGCATCTAAGTGACCAAATTTATTAGATTCGATAATAACATTTATGATATCAACTAAGTATCATTAGAGCATCTCGTCCAACACTACTATCTAAATCAGACTCTAAGTGTTTGTTTAGGGAGCCACCTACTTTTCTAATATCTACATTTTGCTTTCTACTCCAACATTGCTACCTAAACTAGGCTATCCAAACCTGTCCTCATAGAGGATGATAGGTGGGTCCCACATGTGATTCTCTCCTATGTCTTTTCCATGGAGTGTGTTGTCAATAGAAAAAGGAGAGCAAGGGACGAGGTTGGTGGAGGCAGGTAGTGGCGCAGCCGTTGTCGTGGGGGCTGGTGGAGGCACACTCACCGTTGTCGAGATCTAAACCGCGATGGGGAGCAGAGCCGTCGTGCCTTCGAGTAGGGCCATCGCGCACAGGGTGCAGAGCCGAGGACGGCGACGCGACGACTAGGAGGGACGCCACCAGGGAGGATGGCGCGATGGGGAGTGTAGCCACCAGGGAGGACATACACCAGCGAGGGAAGCATGTGGGCGTGAAGTCCGGCAGTCCCAGCATGTGCAGTTGGGCTATCACGGGTGGGGACGGTCACGCCAACGAGATGGCCCCACAGGACGTCCATAGGGGTGGTGGTGCGATGGGGGAGGCATGGCTGGGGGCGCTCCATGCTGTTGAAGCAAGGGTGCCGCGGCGCTGTCGCAAAGAGGAGGGTGGCACTAGGGAAGCAGGAGCGTCACCGTGCTGTGACAACAGGGCCACGAGGGTACGATCAGCCATGTGGGGGAGAAAAGACAAGGAAAAAATATAGTTTTTCAGTCTGTTGGCCCAACTGCAATAGGTAGAGGAGGGGAGAATTTAGGTAGCCAACACATTTGTTGGGCCCAGTGGGTAGCCTGTTAGATTGGTGTTTTTGATCGTGGTACCCAAATATCGGATAGGTAGTGGGTTTAGGTAGCCTATTAGAGATGCTCTTAGATTCTTCATTATTTATATATTCATAGTACACCTATTTCACGTTATAAATATTTATAGTTTTTTATAATTTTGGTCAAATTAAAGATGTTTTGACTCTCCACGATTTTTGAAATAACTGGTAATTTGGAATGAAGAGAGTATCAATCAATTAATAATTATAATGTCTAAATGATTACCTTGTGAACCATCGCATTGACATTGACTCTATCTCTGTATCCCACTGTCAGCACCACGAGGTATTTGCGAGTGGGGGTGTCCTGCACGTTGCATTGACCACGGCCCCACAAGTTCAGTTATATAGCCATATATACACCAAACAAAATACTCCTATGTACTTCTAACACCAAACAAAATACTCCTATGTACTTCTATGTTTCAAATTACAAAACTTCAGTTTTTTTTAGATACATTGCTTTGACTATGTATTTAGTCATATATTTCTTTGGCTATGTTTTTTGGCCATATTTAGGTTAATTTATCAATGCAGCAGTTAAAAATTTCAAGCAGATGGATGGAATGAAGGTCATGAGAGAGAGAGAGACCTCACGTGGGTGTCCCCAAAGCCGGCGAAGGTGAAGATCAGACTCTCGAACAACGATGTTTAGTGGTAGCCGCTCCGCGCCTCTTGGTTTTGAGTTTGCCGGCGGAGCAATCTTTTACGGCACAAGCACAAGGGATAAGAACGAAAGAAAAGGTAAAACCATATAGAGTATGAATGCCAAAGCTTATATGACTGGATTCTTTCAGTTTCTGGTTCAGAAAGACGACACTGAATATCAATCCATATAGGAATAATTATATTCCTGCATGGACGTAATAATTTGGGACAAGTTAATGAGGGTTGTACCTCTGAATCTGAAGTGGCATTTGACTGCGGCAGAGGAGCCCCCTCTGCTGTAGAAGTGCTATTTCCGAAGGGTGTTGAAAATCTTGCAAGTATATATGATGCTGCCGCAGTGCCGCTGACGGAGCAGTTTCCATCGCTAAGGCTGAACGGGAATACCGTTTGTGCGATTCGTATGGGAAAAGAAACGCCGATCAAAAAACCGATCGATGCCGCAGACAACACCGTAAGGATCGGATTTGATTTCATTCTCGCTATTCACTAGAAAAGAAGATCACAAAGGAGTGTATATGTATATGTATGTTAGCATTACCAGTTACTAGTCAAAACTGGAATTCCGATTCAAATGACGAAAGTGAATCTACATGCATTTAAAAAAAAACGCTGATGGGTACGTTTGAGACTTACAAGCACAGACTACTTGACTCCCAGCCTTCTGTACGTGCAAGGGAGAAATGAGACGCCTGAGCACGAACGTCGCAGTGATAATCCGTGTATATATGATTATGATCCACATGCATCTGCTATGCATGTTCTTCTTATATACTTGCTAGCATGGAGCTCGATCTTCGTTTTGATTAGGATCACAGATGAGAAGTAGCGAAGTAGCAACACGAGTAGGATCTCTCTCATGATCAATGACTTGAACAGTGGAAAAGAGAGTTCCCTTAGACTAGCATTCAGATCAATTTTCATATATTACCGACTCTCTAGCTACTCCCTACACCATACATCTAACTTCGTGCCCCTTAGGCTTTTCAAGTGATGCCAGCCACTGAAGTAATTCATGACTATAGGTACTTCTCAAGCTAGTAACGTGCTTGCCAGTATATGAAGCAAGAGCGGCAGTTTCTTACATTACATTAGTCCTAGTAGCTGTACAAATTATGTGTAGTCTACTCTGCTTTGTAGGTACGATATCAGCGTTGACGATTTGTGTGTGCAAGCATCCTTGTTACGAGGTACTAGTAGTATATTTCTTTTCTTCTTTTTCTCCCTATTGCTGTCAAAGATGGCAACTGACAGGAGGCACAAGCCCCAAGGTCAACACGGTCACCATCAGGCTCCTTTATGATGACGGGAACTGAGGTCCAGAAAGCAAACATTGGAGCTTAATCAAATCAGTTAACTGTTCGAATTTTAGACAATTTTCTATTCAATTTAATCCAAAATATTAACAAAAACATGATGACGACATGTATGATAATTTTTAATTGAATCATGGCATCATATATATTTATATCAACATGAAGAGCATGACAAGTAATATTATTTATATTAAAATCAATCATTTAATCGTACCAGCAAAATTACTAATCCTATATGCAAGAAGTATATTTTTTTTAGATAAAGGAAATTAATCCGGCTTCATCTATCCGTAGATAGAATCAGACTAATTATTACAAACTCCAGACTCTGACTCAAAGTTTACAGGTAATCCAACTAAACAAGGTTTAAAAACACAGTTCATGACTACACCAAACCAATGAGCCTATGCGAAAGCCACCCACTGGCACCGAAAAACTGTAAAGCAGACTCCTCGAGGCATTGCGCCACTGCAACCATCTGATCATGAAGGACTT
>JAKNSH010020329.1:0-14782 GCA_027790015.1 Cymbopogon flexuosus
GCTTCCACTTTTATTCATACTAGGCCTTGTTTAGTTCCTGGAATTGGCGGCAGAATTCCTGTGGCATTTCGTTTGTATTTGGTAAAATTTGTTCAAACTTTGATTAATTAGGCTCAAAATGTTTGTCTCGCAAAGTATAACAAAACTGTGCAATTAGATTTTGATTTCATCTATATTTTTTTCTGAGGGAACGATTTCATCTAATCCATGCATATGCCGGCATTTTGATGTGATGCGAAATCTTCTTTTTGCACAGTAGAACAAAAAAACTGGGAGGGAATTCTGGGAACTAAACATGGCCCTATCCGTAGAAAAAAAATGTGGCCTAATAACAGTAAAAATGCCTATATTTTTTGAAGAATAAAAAATATCTATATTTTTTGATTCGTGAAAACGAGAAACAGTGGGCGAAGCAGAAGCAGAGCACGACTGTTGGTGGCGCCCGCCAATTATTGCTTGCAGCGAGCTGGAATGGATCAATGGATGGAGCATCGGGTACTGGTGTGTGTGAATGTGAACCGTCGTCAAGCAAAGAGCACGAGTCTCCAACTCTCCATCCCCATCAGATCACATCAGTCCCACACGAATGTATCGTGATTGGGGAATGAGAGGATGCAGAGAAGAATGGATGCTTCCTGGGAGCATCACGGATGCAGTGAGCCAGTGAGCAGTCACCAGCAGCGGCGGATAGATGGATTCCTGCTATAATTTATGCCTCACGGGTCACGGCTCTGCTGCTGAAACCAATGCAAGTTCAGACTCGAGAGTGATGGTCATCGTCGGTTCGGTTTCAGTTCCTGACCACATTCACACCAAACGCGTGGCTCAACTTTTGCACAGTGTTTTCATGCATC
The DNA here is from genome assembly GCA_027790015.1 of Cymbopogon flexuosus. Lineage (NCBI taxonomy): Eukaryota > Viridiplantae > Streptophyta > Magnoliopsida > Poales > Poaceae > Cymbopogon > Cymbopogon flexuosus. The sequence continues at coordinate 855 of JAKNSH010020329.1, forward strand.
AACAAGACTAAAGACACTCTAGAGCAAATGCAAGATATGATCATCGGGGCGTTTTCTAAGTACTTTGTTTTTTATTTGTCCTAAGAAAACAATGCAATCTTTGACCGATCATTATTTTTTTTAAAAAAAACATATAATTTCAGAATATATGAATTATATATTATGATAGTATTAATAATAATAAATCTTACAATATGGAACTACAATATTATTTTGAATTAATGGTTAAAGATACACATTTGACTTAGAACAAACCAAATGTGACACTTAAAAAAGCGGAGTGAGTAGTTCCGATGCCGCCTTTCTGAGCAAGCGGCGAAAGAGCTTGAGCAACTCTCCCTTTGCAGAAGAACGTGATAAACAAAGCGGATGAGCGCTCCAGGCCTCCATCTTCTTTAAAGATGTCCGATGCCAACTGATGGCCGGGCTCATCTACAAAACCTCCACACGCGGCGATCACTAGAGTGCCTCATCTGGTGCAACTTTGCCCCTCCGCGCGTTGGCTTCTCAAACAGAACAGGATCCACTGTCGAGCAACCTAGCTTGGCCCACAAGAACATCGTCGATGATGCGCGTTGCGGGCTCTGTGGGCTGGTTGATGACATCATACCATATCATCTCCGAGTGCTCCTTTGCTCAATCCTTTTGGGCCAATATCGTCCGGGCATCAAATGGAGTCGCCAAAGTCTCGGAGCTCTAGGATACTTGTCCGCCGCCACGGATTACGAAGGCAGTGCCCAACCCGATACTCCTCCTCATTTGTTGGGAAATTTTGAAACATAAGAACGATGTGGTGTCCAGAGGAATGACACCGGACATGCACAGGCTCAAATCTGCCTGCAAAGGGTCCGTGAAGAACCGAAGCTATCGCATACCTCGAAAGAATGTAGCCTTAGCTAGGAGATGGATAAATTCATCTGATTATGTAATCTAAGCTCCTCTCCTACTCTCTTGAACAAAATGTAACCAAAGTCATGCCTTCCGCCCACCGGATGCTCCGGAATCCATGGAATATATTGTAGGTGCAGATTCATTTATCCCCCAGAAGTTGACCTTAAAAAATAAATAAATAAGTTGTATTGGTTGAGATTAAACAATCTATAAACAACAATGATGGATCATGCTTATTTATTGCTTAGAGATATTTCGTGTCTTTCTTTTAAAGTTCTTCTGTTATAAAAGGAAAAAAATCCTTTTCCCCCCTTTATTTAATCCCTGCGCAAGCTTCATTCTGGCCATTGTCCTTTTCTTACTGGCCCATCAATGGACGCAAGCCCATCTGCGGCTCCGCCTCCTCCAGCCCAGCGTCGAGCCTTCAACATCCTAGACGGCTGACCATGGCCAACTTCGGCCCGGTTCAGACAGCGCCGTGCTCGCCCCCTCCATCTGTGCGGCTGACGGAGCGGGCCCGCACTCAGCCTCCAGGCCTGTCGGCCCCCCAGGGGCCGACACGTCTCCTGAACGGAACAGAAGGTAGCAAGTCCGAGTCGAGCGGGAGCAGCACTGCGGAGCATCAGGAAGATCGAGCCAGCGGCGCCGCGTCCCTGCTCGTCGTCGCCGCCGTCGCTGAATCCGGCCGTGGCGGGTGGAGTGGAAGAGGATCGGAACGCCGGCAAACATCGACATGATTGCATCCGTATCAGAGTCCGCAGCAGCAGCAGCTGATAACGATGGCACGTGGCAGCAGCTCTTCGCCACCGCCACCGCCATTGCCGCGAGCTGGAATGGATCAATGGATGGAGCCAGGCATCGGGTACTGGTGAATGTGGAACCATCGTCGATGGAGCAAATTGGCCTGATGAGAGTGGGGTCTCCAACTCTCCACCCCCTTCAGATCACATCAGCCCCACACGACACGGATGTAGTATGTATGTATCGCGATTGGGGAATGAGGATGCAGAGAAGGATGGATGCTTGCTGGGAGCATCACGGATGCAGTGAGTAGTCACTCAAACCAATGCAAGTTCAGACTAAAGAGTGATCGTCGGTTCGGTTTCAGTTCCTCATCACATTCACACCAAACGCTGACTCAACTTTTACGCAGTGTTTTCATGCATCAACAATGGTAAGGACATTCTAGAGCAAATGCAAGATATGCTGAGCTACTAGATTGTTCGATGAAATTACCGTTCAGAGCGCTGTGGTTTTATCAACTGTGATATTCGACTTTCTTTATTGAACTCCATCGATGCTTGCTCAAAAACTGAAATACTTGTGTTTTATCAGGCTATTAGTGCTTACAATGTTGTTGAGAATGCACATACATTTTTCTTTGTGCGATACAAGATTAAACTGGTTCGAAAATCTAAGCAGGCAACAATAGTATTTTTGGTTTATGCAAGATTTATTTATTTTACTATTGCCTTTCAATAATAATTTACACAAAAGTAATATAAATGTTCGCATGAATGACTATTGCCTTTCAATTATATTTAGAAAAAAAACATTGATTGCACTATAAACTTCCCCTGTTGCAGCATTACCATTTTAAAATTACACAGAAATTGTGAGGAAAAACATCATTAACCATATTGAAATTTCTCTTTATTCTATATGAACAACCAAAAGTTTTGCCTTTATATAGATAGTTTACTTTATATATCAAATAATGTGTCTACCTTAAAAAAAGAAGACAAAATTGCACAACCACTTTTTTTGTTAGCACCTATCTTTCCAATTGAATTCTACAGATCTTTCAAAATGAATTCTACAGGACCCTCAATCTACTGGAACATTAATCCAAGTGAAGTACGGAGTATGTGCCAAATTCTACTAGATGTTCAAAACTGACAAAGTTATGTAGAAGGCAAATCTTGGATCACTTTTTTTCTCAAGATATATATAAACTCTAATTTTCCTTTCTACCAGATCAAGTTAAAACTTGTTTTTCTTTCTTATGCAACTTTACTCAGACAGGCATACATGCTGAAGCAAATGTTGTTATGAGAAAACTTAGCAGGCTAATTCATTATTTGATCTACTCAATAGTTAAATGCATAGCCTCACCATTCATAAAAGTAATACATGTAGGATGCTCTTGTGGTGCAACCTTTTTTCTTAATCGGTAGAGATGAACACTTTTTGTTTGCGTTTTCAAGCATCATAAGCAAATATTTAGATGGAACATGTGAGCCTACATGTGTATTCAACTGGTGAAGGTATATTGGTATACGTTTAAACTGTTTCTGGAAAATACATATTAGTACTCAACACATTATTCTTCACTATTAGCTACAAAATAACAAAAATAGAGGGAACTTTTTTTATGACTCATTGCTATTCAAGATTATCTTTGCAGTGACTATTATTTGACAGAGATGCCGATGAGGGAAACCTACTTAAGGCCATGTTCAGATCTCTTTCACTTAAAACAAGACGGTCAAGACCATACTATCTCGATTTGTTCAGTTTGTTGAGTTGCTTTACTAAGATCCATTCGAAGCAAAGTTCACTCAGTTCGGGAAAAAAAAAGTTAAATCCATACTCCCAAAATACTCCTATATACTGACAAAACATATGCGAACTAATTCATTCTGAATAAAAGAAGATATATTTCTGCTAACAATCTCTGGTCTTTGCTATAAGTACAAATTGGTGCCTTTAAAGATAACCATAAAATTAGAGTACTCTTAAGAATAGTAAAGCGTCAAGCCTCCTGCAAGTTGGGCGCGGCAATGCTGCGCCGGTCTTTCTAGTGCTGTCGAGAAACATGTCTGGCATTTGCGCGGTGTTGGGCCTTCATGGGCCAGGGGTAAGGATGTCGACGATTGGGCAGTTGCGAAGAGCCAAGACCGATGTTTGAGGAACCAGCAAGCGATGCTGACACCGAACTCCAAAGAAACCGAGAGTTTTCTTCGATGCTTCGATCCTCTGTTTTGGGGAGAATGTGCCCATCCCAGTCTTCGATGTAGAGACTAGACTACAGTAGACTCCTTTTTCCCTGTTCAAACAAGTGGGATCTACAGACGCTGACCACCACACCACACGGTCGCATTCATCGTTTTCAAATTCAAACTAGCGAAAAGTAGAAAGTATTCTATAGAGAGTATACTCAAAGACAGAGCTCCGGCCTGGACTCCAGCACCGTCGTCTGGATGCCGGCTTCCACTGCGTGCAGCTGACTTGGATGGTAGTATATATCTTCCACGGCCAGGAGCAATACGTGGAGGTAGTCAACCCCACAAGTCAGCTCTGATGGCAGAGGTCAACCAACAAGGGGCATGCACACATGGACGTTGTACGTCAAACGGGGAGACCAGACGACGACACCATGCAATTTGCAATCAGACCAGTGGTGCAGTAAGTGGGGCGCCGGCGTCGAGAACGACCTCGCCGCCGGCATTAAGTGCCAGTTATGGGATCAGCACGGGCCACCGGCTCCCGCCGGCCGGTTGATCCGTTGCCGGTCATGCATGCATGCATGGAAACAGCTGGGGAGGTACGTAGTCGTAACTGAAGCATAGGCAATGCAAATAGATCGAGGAGCTATTTCACATTGATATTCAACGCATAATGTACCCAACTCACCGATGGAATTCAATGTGTATCATGGTTTTGCTGGAGCATGCTACTCTGCTTTGACAAATTTTTCCGCAAGCTGGCGGTATATTGATGTATAATTCGCGGTCGGTTCCAGCGGCCGATCTCCAACCAATTGCTATTTTCCTTTTTTTGCAAATAAAATTTCCGCAACTTTCCTTTTTGAAAAGTTTTCTACTTTTAGCAAAAGAAAGAAAAAGTTACAAATCTGGTCGCATAACTTTCATTGTACAACTTATATGTCTAACTTACAATCTAACTTATACACATAACTTACATGATCTTTAATGTTTATAAGTTATATTTACAAATTATACATTTAACTTATTACCTGAAAACACATAATTTTTAATTTTTTAGCAAAAGAAAACCGAAGTTACAAATCCAGATGAATAACTTTCCATCTATAACTCATACTTCTATATTATTATCTAACTTATATACATAAGTTACATGATTTTCAATGTTGTAAAACCACAATCTAACTTATTCATATAAATTTTATGTATAACTTAGGTACCAGAACATCGCAAAAACTTATACACAATGACTGTAGCATAAGAAAAAAAATGGAAAAAAGTCATCAAAACATATCCAAGTGGGATCTAGTTTTATTCGCCTCGTTGCGTAGAACACACCGGTGGAAACGGAATTAAAACGGATATACGGTTTAGAAATTATAATAACTTGAAATAAATGTTTTCATTTTATTCGCTTACGTAAGCGCTGACATAACCGCATGCAAAACACAACATACATGGAAGAGAAAGAGAAGTTGGAGACCGGAACAACCGCTGCCTCGGAGTGGGATCGACCGCTGGTAACCAACCCAGCGGTCGACCGCGGAAAGGGAATCGCGATTGCCCTTCTGTTTTGTTCTGTTGCACTTGCTTCAAACTAGAATAAGTCCATCATATGTTTTTGATTTGAAAATAGGGAGAAATTCTTTTAAAACACACAACACCTGACTTTATGGATTGTTTTTTGATTTCACATAGTTTGGAAGAATCTGAGCTAGTTTGACCCCCGCTGATATAGAAACTTGTAGAAAATAGTCAATAAAAATTATCTTTTAATTTGTAGAACACAACTTCACTACTATTTCATTAAGAAAGGTCAACAAAAATTATCAAGGCATTTTTTAAGAAAAAGGGTATGACAAAGCACCCTATCCTTGATATCGTTGAGGTCGTCATAGACAACTTGACATTGACACGGAAGTTCTCTACTACTCCCTCCATTCCAAATTGTAAGTCATTCCAAGAATCTTGGAGAGTCCAAGCATTTTAAGTTTGACCAAGATTATTGAGAGAATTACAAAGACTTATAACATCAAATAGGTATATTATGAAAATATAGCTAATGAAGAATCCAATTATACTTAGTTGACATCCTAATTGTTATTATTTTGTCCTATAAATTTGGTCAAACTTGAGAAGCTTTGACTCTTCAAGATTCTTGGAATGACTTACATTGGGAATGGAGGGAGTACTAAATAAACCACATTGTTTGTTTCTAATTATAATAAATTTAGAGAAGTCGATTGCATCTAGCAAAGTTTGTGGCTTGATACCTGGGCGGATAGGTTCCTCCAAAAGAACTTAATCAACTAAGACACACTCTTTGCAATTATAAACTTATTTTGTTTCTAACACATGAGTAGGTAGAGGTTATGATGCTAACTATCACCCCCAAGGACGAACTCATAGATCTTCACAGTATATTCTAGGTTCTAGGTGTGATGACTTCGCCCCTTCCCATCCCCTATTTATTGAAATACGTTTGAAACAGGTTTGTCTCATCCCACCTAGTCATATACCCAACCAAACACTATATAATAAGGAAAATTAGACCAAATGAAAAGAGCACAAAACAATGAGTAGAAAATTCTACACAAATGGGCCGGTCTAGAGCATAGGAACATAGCACAATTAATAATTATCCCAACTCAACAACCTCATCGGTCAAAAACATGCTAGGACAACCAACTAAGCCAGAATGGAAGCCAGCTAACAACAACTATGCTAACCCATAAGCTCAACACCATAACTCTCCTGGAATGTCATCCCATAAGCCATTTGTACAGGAGCAGAGCTCAAGGAATTCGAAAAACCATGACAAGCCACACATCTAGAGGCAGAAATTAAAGGGCAAGCTAGGGTGTTGAAATCGTCTTTTCAGTCACCACCCTTCCCCTTTGATTTAAATATAAGTAGTGTTTGAACCAAAGCTATCTTTTAGTTTTCCTTCATCCAACATCTGTGGCTAACCTTCGGAAAGAATTATTTTCTTATTATCTTCAACAAATTAACTTGAGACATACCATATTCTTTTATCTATACCACTCCATTAGGTTTTACAACCTCTGGTCCTGGTCAAAATATCGTTATATAAAAGGAGATTGTGAAGGAGTTGTCACTTTTAAGGGGCCCTCCCCCTCATTCATAAAGTCAAACTTTGTCATCAATTGAAGTAGAAGTATCTATCATGATTTTCCATGGTATGTAGTAAACGTAAAAAAATGAACTTCACGAGACATATTAGACAAGAAGTGCTGGTCACTTATCTGTGTTTTAGAACGCTAAACTATGCCGTGCTGAGAAAATTCTAGGAGTAGCTAATATTTAGTGAAAGTGTATTATTTGACAATGATATGCAAATGATAAGTCAGAGTCATTAGTTCATATAGATGAATATTGCAATATTGTTTCTTTGAACACAATATCCATAAAAAAAGATTTGAAATGGGAGAAAAAAATATTCAAGGAAAGGAAACAACTGTGTATAGTGCCCTACCCCACCTGTAATGTAGGATAAAAAATCTTAATTTTTAAAAAATAAGTGATTACCTTTGTTTTTACATCTATCTTATCTATGTTCTAATTATGGTAAATACATTTAAAAATGTATTCTAGTTACCAGTGAGACCCGGTACCACTCACCCAGTACAATTACATTTGTGTCATATCCTACTAGTGGCGCATATTCAAGAGCCCCACCATTCCTGGAATTTCACTAAGGGCGTCCGCAATGGTCAGTTATTTAGCTAGCTATTATGACGTGGACATGTAAAAAGTAGGAGAGAGAGTAGTCACTAGCTACGAGCAAATAGCTAATCTATTTCACATAGTCCAAGAACATATAGGTCCAGCGGTGTAAAATAATCTTTTTTTCTTGTCTCTCACCTCCACATCAGCTGACTATGTACACTAGCTATTACTATTACGGACGCCCAAACTGCCACTTTCTCCAACCATTTCCTGTATATTGACAATCACATTTTCGAGGAGCGAACATCTGATGTGACAAAACATTTCATCTTCAAATCTTCCTTGGCGCTATAATCTAGGACATCAAAATTCTTCCGTCTGTGATATATGTCAATATATTCTCCCAGGGTCGAGCTTTTTTTATGTGTACACTCCTCAAATAAAATTTGGTATAATGATTCAATTCCTCACGCTAATATTAATTATTACTAGCTGATGATATATCAAATCTAAGTTCATTCCATAAAAAAAGGAGGATGAAGATGATAGACTAATGTACTCTAACTCGTTTCCCCCTTGCTATATTATAAAGAAATTTTCACAAACGGTACGACCGTACTATTGACACGTTTGACCCCCTTGCTACCACGCGACAAGATCGATACTCTGCATGTAAACAATGGATCGAGTGAGCAAAAGTCAAACACATCTCCAGCGCATTCTAGCGTCTCGATAGCACTGGCACAGCTCGATCATATCGTCCTGCTCTCTCCCACATATGCAGAGTCGTCACGTGATAGTAGATCTCGCACGTACGGAGTACAGCCTTTAGACTTGCACTAAATGCACTGTTGTCGTCATGCATTACACGATCTCCATACGAATGCGCCCAAAGCGTGCGTGTGCGTGCATGGGTTGACCTGTCAGGGACACCGTACGTGTGTACGCGTGTGACTACGTACGTAGTACGCAATTGCACATTGACGTGTTGCTCGTTCCGGTACGCTAGCTGTCAGCGTTGCACGCGCGCGCGAGATATGCAAGCGTATAACGCACTGCTGGCCACTGGCCTGCTGCAACGGCCCGTGGCACAGACTAAAGACAAACACAGAGAGTACTGCATGTGTACCAAGTCCATACCAGCAGGTCAGATCAGATCAGGCGTCGTCTTTCACATAGTACCACTCCTATAGTATACTCCCTCCGTCCCTAATTGACCGTCGCCGTTGGTTTTCGTGCCACAAGTTTGACTCGATTTATATAAAATACGTACATCATTTTTATCTCTAAATAAATTTGTTAAAAAACTAGACGTAAAGATCTTTCCGATGATACTAATTATATATTATAAATATTAATATTTTTTAATATATAATTGCAGGCAGTATTTCTCGAGAAGCGCAGGACGACGAACATTCTTGGACGGAGGGAGTACTGTATAAATCACGCGGAAACGCTGAGAAGCGTGCTGGTCATGTGGCCCGGAGATTTGGCCGCACAAGGGTTTTGCTCGCTTTTCGCCGGCCAGGGATCGCTTCCGATCCTTCGCTTCGCTGCCCAGAAGATGCAGCGGCCACTTTTTGGCTGCCAGCCTTGCCTCTCGTCAGTTCGCGTTGACCTTGATGATGATGGGTTTCTTTTTTTCTCGTTATTATCATAATGGGTTGACTTTGATGGTCGCAGCTTTTTTTTTTTTTGAATAAAACGGATTGGGGAGCATGTGGGGAGTGATTCTTGTGTGTGGCGGACTCAAAGCTGTGGATCAATGGATCGGCGGCAGGAGAAATAAAGTGCCTTGTTTAGTCGCTAAGCAACACGGAAAAGCAGCAGTAGTACTGGATGGTACTGTATTCATGGAAGGGATTATCTGGTTGCTGCCTGGTTGGTACTACTACTACTGCTGCTGGCTGGCTCTGAAGCCGACATGTGCCAGGGAGTACTAGACTGCTTATCTTTTTTGCTAGGCGTTGACATTGTCGCTCTCTTCCGTTGTGTGTCAGTGACTCCATCCATCTATCCGTGCTGACCTGAGCTGATCTGAGCTGCGGAAAGCGGAAAGACGCAACCAACTTGTGTGCTGCTGCCGCGCAGATACGGGCGATCACTATGAGCGCGACCAGAAGATAATCCTCTGTGTTTTTCCTCTTCCAACTGAGAACGAAGACAACTTATTCTACCATTCTATGGCAACTACGCATCTGAAGCTGGTAGAAACTGTGATTACTAACCCTTCCAAAAGCTTACCATATGTTTGGATGCACCAATTAAACTTTAACGGCTAAATTTAATTAGTTGTCTAACGACCTAACTGAAAGACCAGCTAAAGTTTAGCTAAGTTTACCTATTTTAACTCAGCTAAATCCAAATAGAATTTACCTGAGTCTATTATCTAGATCGTCTTAGCTAAAGCTTAGCTAGAAAACTTTTAGTTCGCTGAAGTTTAATTTTGAAATTTTAGTTGACTGCAAAGTTTAGTTGGGTGTATCCAAACAGTTCCATAGTAATAATTTTCTGTGGCTAAGAAAATCTTCAAAATCAGCGAGAAAAATGTGTATTCTTGTATTCTAGCCGGACGATCTTAGAGCCGATCAAAGCACATGAACAGATGCAACGAACTAACTATGTGAAGCATCCTCGATCGAGTTGACGCGCCGGTCCAAGTTGAGGTCGAAGCCTGATTTTCCGCCGTGCATGCATCAGCACCCCAGCAGTCTTGTCCAATCAATTCTGTACCATGCTTGGGAGCTTGTCTCTCATCTCAGTCGCAGCACGTAATTAACGCGAAATATCTTTTGGTGCCGTCGCGATTCATACAGTAAACAAACTCGTAATGACGTCTGCAGCTTTTGTGCGCGCGCACAACACAAAGTGCGTGAGCCTTCTTGTCAAACAAGCATGGGATACTATATAATCCCTTTTTAGAATATACTAGTAGTATTTCAACCCCCAAGTCAACATCGATCGTGTCTACCTTGCCTGCAAGGGGCACCCACCCTATTGCCGAGATCATGCATAGACCTAGTCCATTTTATGAAAAGCGCAAAATTGTCGTTTGTCACGTTGTTAGCTCATTCAAGTGTGTGTAGGACTCCTTTAAAAAAGGTGTGCAAGATTACTTCCTCCATCTAAAAAAAAGATGCAACTATGAGATTCTACAAGTCATACTACCTGGCTTGACTTTGGCTAAAATTTATAGTGAATAGGGATTAACATCTATGCCTCAAAATAAATTTTACTATGGAATTATATCTTATAAATAATTTAAGTGTACTTATTTTGTATCATAAATGTTAATATTTATATAATTTTAAATAAAGTTCAAATAGTTTGACTCATTAAAAAATTATAAAGTAAAAATTGCATTCTTTTATTAATGAAGGGAATATACCGCAGCACACCCAGAGTCTAAGTCATACTTTACTAAGTTTATAAAAAAAACATATTAACATCTAACATAACACATAAATACATTATCAAGATATATTTCAAGACAGGTTAAATTTAAAAAACTAACTTGATGTTGTAGATACACATGCATTTCAATAGACTTGGTTATATTAAAGCTAGAGAAGTTTAACTTAGAATAAAACTAAAATGACCTATATTTATGATGATGTGAGAAATTCTCTTGTGAATATCAATGAGAACGACTGATTCTTTTTTTTTTTTCGTTCGCAAAAGAAAGCACACAATTGTTCAGTGGTACAGAGGTTGTCTAGCTAAGAAAGAACGTGATTATAGATGGTGATGAGCAGTTTGACCTAGGACATCTAATGTGCGATCCACTGAAATGAACTCCAACCATGCATTGTATCACCTATATGCCTAGCCACTCCATAAGCTTTTCTCTCTTGCATGCGTGTTGAGCACCGAGGAAGGAAAGACAATGAAGGCGCAACAGTTCTTGTGGCTATTTCTTTTGGAAACCAAGAACTGTTTTCGTTTGTGGATGGAGGAATAAACTATTTTTCAAGACAAAATCTAACCATATATAGCTTTGAACCACTAAAACTTTGTACATAAAAAAGGCCATGAACTGGCACGTGTTCTGAAAAGGATGCGATTGTTATATTATATTATAATTATAGGCCGGCAGATGCAAGCCTACTTAATTTCGTGTGATAATGATAAACCGTACATCCATGGAATACCATCGCTGGTAAACCCTTTCGGTTGGTGAACTAGCTAGGAAGTCGACTTGTCATAGTTTTCAAGCTAACTTGCTCCACCAGAAAGGCACAGCTAGCTGATCAACAATCAACAAAATCCTGTTCGCTGTTCCCACGTAAGCTGCCGGCCGGCCTAATAGACTACTAGTATATGCTAGCTGCTTTATTTGCGTGGAAACAATTACATTACGTGGATAATGCGACGGAGTCGGAGATGGCATATTGACAGCAGCAGCCAGCAGGTACGAAAAGCACAACTAAACACACTCGTCTCATCTTATCCCGTCTGGATTTGGATGGACCGTCCGTAGTTATTAAGAGTTAATCTCTGCCCTTGTCGCGTGCGTAAAGCTTGGTCCATCTATCCCCGGCCGTGCGATCGCAAGGAGAGTGACGGCGGAAAAAGGAGAGGGGATCAGATGACGCAGCGGTCGACGTCGGTTGCTTGAGAGGAGTGGGGTTGCGTAGGATCAAGGCTAGCCAGCCGCCCAGTCCCGCGTTGTTGGTTTTGGAAAGGAACCCCCGAATGTTTCTAGTACTGTGCTTCCATTCATTTCCCCTCAGATTCCTCCATTTTTCTCTCTGAACAAAATTAAAGAAGACTCGGCTCCTCTATCGCTCGCATAGTTGCACCACGATGACTTTTTTTTTTTTCCGTTTGACCGTCTTCCTTCTCATCTTCTCCTTCCCACGTTCCATTTTGCTGGCCCAATGCTTTGGTTTTTGGCGGTAACCTTGTAAAAAAAATTTAGAGGTCACGTTTGTAACTGTAAGCTTCAATAGGAAGTTCGGAATATTATGTATACATCTTTTTTGCAGCACCTATTATGTATCTTTTGTCACTGTGGCTATTTTTTTTTTCTGAATGTGACCGTTGACATGTGTTTTGTTAAAAAGTCAAGGGGCTAATTTGGTATTTCATCCTCTTAACCTAAAGCATATGTGACTTTTTGGTATTGATATAATTTACAGTAAATTATTCTAAAATTACCTTCCTCCTCATCTAAATCATTGCTCCCTATGGATGCTCCTAAGTGCCATTCACTTTGAAAGTAGGGCAAATGTGCACCCATACGAGGGTCGACCACCGCCGTTCCTTTTTCTAATCTATGATCGCCGCCCTCTTTTTTTTCCTTTGATTCATCATCCTCTCCTTCCCCTACACTGTTCCTCATCGTGCACACCATTGTCGTTTTGTAACTTGCTCCACTTTTTTTTTTGTATGTGCGCAGTTATCACTTAGGTCTAAGTGTCGGCTGACATGTAGATGTTGGCGTTGCTCGTACTTTAGTGGTCACTGCTCAAATTAAGTTACATAAAACCTTCTTCTTGTTGTAAAATCATAAGAAGGTATTAAAAGAAACCAGAACAAAGCTAAAACTAGCAATTAGACAAGTAGTAAAAAGACATCATGCTAAGAAGGATTCCACTTCAAGTGAGAAATCTGTATAGGGCTAGCCAAGTGAGTTTATATTAGGATATTTCATGACTTTGTGGCCAATTTGGTAGAGCTCCCCTTCTCGACTCTTGAGCTTCATTTCTTGATTATTTGATGGAGTGATTCTGATGGATGAGTAGGGTGGGAAGCACGTGAGAAACTAATTATGAAGTGACCCTAGCTCTTAGTGTGGGGGGCTCGCGCATTCCCCTCTATCCTTGAGAGACCGGAAGGGAGAAGGAGCGAGGGTTTACCACAATGAGTTGCGAGGTTCGGGTTACACGAGGGTTGTAGGGTAACTATAGTGCGGAACGGGTGCTAGAATAAACGATATTAATTCATCAACCAGCATGCCATTACACAATGCCACCCCTATTATTTATAGGGCATACTAGGGGTCATGGACTTAATTACAATAGGGTTTTTATTTGTTCCTATTACACTATCGGTGGGCCCAAACCAAGGGCATGGTCGTCCTTTAAGAAAGCTTCCGCCGCCACCCTAGTTAGGGTTGACGTCACCTCCTTGCTGCCTTTCGGGGGGACCTCCGCGACGTCCAACGGAAGTTGTTCCGGTAGCCCGCCGTCCGTTATTGCGCTGCTGTTCTGCAACAAAGGCGAGTAGAGGTGATTGGAACCTGTGACGTACCTCCGCGTTGTACGTAGCGAGGGTACGTGGACTTCGGTAGCGAAGGATCCCTGCTCGGCGAGGGCTCATGATGCGTGAAGGACTCGCGTTAATCACGCAAGGGTCGCGGGGCTGAGTGGGGGTCCTTGGCGGGGGGGGGGGGGG